>JAPYZN010001950.1:0-13817 GCA_030522865.1 Psyttalia lounsburyi
AATCGAGCAAAAAATTACGATTAAAAAATCTAATAACATTTTCCAGCTATTCTTTATAGTTTTCAAAATTCTTACAAATTTGGGTGACTGATGAGCTACCTTAAGCGTGATAAATAAATTGTTCAGTTGATTGTAATAGACATTCACCAGCAGTTAATAAATTGTTGATTCAGATTAAGTGAAACATTTTCAGTAGTTGTATCACTAGGGAATGCTACCAATATTAAGTGAGGGGAAATTTAGGGATATCTCTTTTAATCACTTTTTTTGGGAATGTTTTTTTTTCATTTCGTCTGCAAGCAACTTATTTAGCGAAAATGAGTTTCAGTTACTATGGAGCATATTTGGCAATGATGATGGTCCTGAATACTGCCTCGTCTGTCTGATCAGGAGACATTTATTGGAAAGTTAGCACTGGAGAACAATTACTCGTGTACATTACTAATTCGTTATTAATCGAGATTACTCATTAGGTTGAAAGTCACGTTAACATTGACATGAATAATGCCACTACCATCATCATTGCATAACTAACTGAATTAATTATTGCTTCAGTTGAATTTTAATGCGACTGCCTGGGCGTGTGGAAAAATTCAGGGGAAAATCTGGAGTTTTTGAGGAAAAAATTCACCTTTTCAAGTCTAAAATTCTATTTTTTTTCTGAAAACTCACTCGGTCTGATTTTTTGTTCGATAACAATTCTTGAGCATGGCAATTTTCAGTTATTGACAATTTATTACGCGGTATAAACTAATTGACAAACCTTTATTTGTAACAATCTCATGAATTACAAATAAATCTACAGTTGAAGAAGCTCAGATTTTTTGTACAAACGTTTATTTAAAAAATTAACTGAATTCTTGCGGTAAAGTATTGAAAAATATAATTTAAACAAATACATTTTATAATATTAAACGACACTGGGATAACAGGCAAGTCATGAATCGTTTGAAAATATGTTAAATTTCTCACTTAAAAAATTCACGTGATTCTCATTAAACAGCTGGTGTTATTGAATATTTCCAGATTTCCAGACTTATGACGCTTTGGTACTCTACCACTAATCGAGGTCAATTATCGGACTGGCTCAGGATCATTCGCTGTATTAGGGGACCGTTTGGCATTAGATTTTCCACTGGGTGTAAGCCTTGGTAGTATACATCGATATATCCCAGTCACTGCGTGCTCTTATCGAGATATAAATGACAAGTGTTTGGCGTGCACCGTCTACTTCCTTTAATTCATAATATAACAATAATATTATTTGCTTACATTTATAACAATTATTGATCCAAAAATACTAGAGTGATATTAGTTTGCGTTGAAGCATCGATGACTGAGTTATTCGTTGGGTGAATCAGGTAAATTATTTTCTGTGCTAATTGCCGAAGTGGAAATTGCGAATTGGCAGCTCATCAATTTTTATTTTATTTCGTCACTCAGAGAGAAATTCACTCACTGAACAATCTTCAAATACTTCTCTTCATCTTCGAGAGCGAAAAAATTTCATGGGAAAAAATATTATCTTGTTGGATTTCCATTAGAGATCTATTGGAAATTTTTTCGTCTGTCTGAAAATTTCTACGGTTTCAGATGCTTTCACTAGAATCTCTCCTCCCTCCAATAAAGAAATTAATGTTTAATCATTCAATTTATTGTTTGTTTTTCCTATTTTTTAAACATTTGCGAGTCCAACGAGCAAGTGTAATTTTTTACTGGATTCCCTGTTGTGAAAAAAAAGTGAAACACGAGTGGGGAGCACGAAATCTTTCAAACCATTCAACCTTTTTATTTTTTGTAGTGACAACAGGTCGAGACTCGATACCTTTACCAAGAACAATAATTGCTTCACTGATTGTTGAGTGTTTGCTTCAGTTGCGAGTTGAATCTTAATATCCCCGTTAGTCCCGTTTATTCTTCCCTCTCTTCTCCCGCGATTCACGCCGATCTCCGCGACATCTCGCTCGTCCCGCCAACCGTGAGGCGGTCATCTTGTCCCTTATTTCTTCTCGCCGCAGATTCAGCCCCTTTTGCCACCGTATTGTAAATAATTAGCCGCACGAAAGAACTGTCCTGCGTACGGATTGCTGCCTGGCCTTACCCCCTTCACCTGAGAGTAGTCTTTGACCAATAACCGTCACTATTCTCTGTATCATTGGAATCATAGGAAAATATACTATAATTAACATCTGAATCCCCTCATTTATTTGGGGCCCCCTAATTAATATTAACTTATTATAAATTAATTAGCCCGGTCGCACAGTATCACACAAATCCAATATAATGAGACCATTTATTTACGTTAAACACTCGAAGGGGTTGGAATTTTTGTCACTGAAGTCCGGGTATTAAATTCTCTCATATCAGGTTGACCTCCCACTGCCTACAACTGAAGACACGAAGACAGGGAATTTGTCACCCGCTCAAAATGCCGATGATACTTCAAATTGACCGGTTTCCCCGGTTGTCAATTGGGCAACTGATGTTTCAACTGCGGCAAATCCACTCGTTTTTTTAAACAATTGTTGAACAATTAAATATTAACAATATAAAGAAGAAATAGTTGAGGAAATTTAACAATCAATGGATTAATTTCAGTTAATGTCGCGGGTGAAATGTCCCCCAGTTGATAATTCGTGTCACCGAATAAGTGATTGATATCTTCAATGTTTTATAGTTTTGATATTTTCAATGACAATGGGACATTCACGAGCCTCAAGTGGGATGAAATGTATCAAAATCGTGGCCTTGTGGTGTAGACTGGATCCTTTCAAATTAATACCGATATAAGTGCAATCGAGGATCAATCTCATAACATTTTTCGTGATTTTTCAATTCAACAATTAGAAAGTTTTTCTACTCTACTTATATCGCTATCTAGTCCAGGCACCGAAATTCTCCAAGGAGGAGGCAAGGATGACAAATATATCTATTTTTACACTTTCAGACACTAGAAAACCGACAAACCATCAACAACCATCGTTTGGCTTTTTGATTAAAAATAAAATAGTATAATATTAATCAGCGATTAGGCAATTTATCTCTACTCAATTGTTTCCTCGAGCTACGACACGCGCGAAAAAATTTAACAGATTGTCCTGGCGAATTTACTGGACAATTCGACTGGGGTAAATGATCTTTTGATTACCAAATTACTAAATTCAGGTTTTTATGGAATTTTTGTTGATAAAAAAGAAAGACATGTCACAAAAAATGAACTTAATTGAATTAAATTAATTTAATTAGTAGGAGGAGAAGAAAATAAGGTTTAAGGGCGTGCTATTGAATTTTTTCATGCGTGTACAGTGAGAGTACTTTATGGAAACAATAATTATTTAATGAAAAATTGAAAAAAATCTTTCGTCTTAGGATACTTTCTTCTATTTTTGGACATCTTGTATATTCTCATTTCACACATGTTAACATTAATAGAGTAGTAATCTCACTCCAGCGTGGTCTGAAATCTGTCCAATAGTCTTCAAAAACCCTAGCATTTATATTCGAATAAGTATTCTAATCTGTTAATTTTTGAATAACTATTTAAACAAATGTTTTCATCATTGATATCATAAAGCAATTATTGAATATTGATTTATCGCCAGAATTTATTTCTATTTATAGCTGTTAGCGTAATTTTGTTCAACATGAGCACAGATAGAGTATTCCATAATCTTAAAAAGACAAACTCGATAGAACTACGATTTTCGTGCTTGGAACGGTTCCAAAGTAATTAAAATGTTTTAGAATGTTTGTATACCGATGTATAAAAAATATACATAATTTTTCTTTTCCAAACGGAAGAATTTCATTTTATTCAATAAAAAAATTACCCTTAAAAATGTGGAAACTGCTCTTTTCATGTTTCCCATCAAATATTTAGTGAACTTTTCCGATTAAACAAACATGGCGACATGTTTTAATTAATTATCTTGTCTTGCCTACTCTAATTCCTCATATTCTCCCGAAAACGTACACAGTCCGTGGCATAAACCCGACATTGGGCACTCTCCGAGCTCTCCAGCTGGACGATAAAAAAAAATTATCCGCCACAAATGAAGGAAATCAAACAAAATCAAAATCAGCAGAGTCAATGGGACTGTTGCAACTGTTATAACAATTTCCAAGTGTGACCTCAAGGTTCGTATGACAAAATTAAATTAAAATGATGGACGGGTTGTCGAGCTAATGCCATTAAAAAAAATAACCCCACAAATCCTCCCACACAAGAAATCATTTGAGTGTGATACTTTATAATATATTTCACAAAGCCAATAAATATTGTTATTTACATTTTTCCGTAATCAATTTCCACTTAATAATATATTACGCGAATGCAATCATCATCTATAAAAAATAGATGCGGTGTAATCTCTTACCGATTTCCCTTTTGATTCTCCTCCCAAGCCCGTTGCAGTGAAAAATCAAAGAAGTGTGAATGTCTCTTGGGTACACATGAAGCAAGCCCGAATCATATGTTCGTCTAAGTTTTATGTGAAGCCAGCTTCAGGAAAAACTCAATGGAGAAGACAAGAAGAATGGTGGGGAAATGAGAATTATTACTCTGCGAAGGATGAAATACTGTTTGACAATTAAACAAAAAAAATTGGTTAAGCGGATGGACGAAGCAACGTTGAAGTGCAATTAACAGGGATACCAAAGGACTGAGAACTATTCACGTAGACTCTGTAATCTGCTTCGCATGTCTTCGAGTTCTTTGTCGTTCTCAATGTCTTCGGGTTTTTCTTCGGTTGACGTTGATGCACCGGGTGTTTCCATAACGAGGGCGGGAGCTGTGCCCAGCTGACCGGCCGTCAACTCCCAAAGAATCTGATGATAATAAAAAAATTCTAATGTCTTGTCAATTGTTTTGACATTAATTTTAGCAGAATCCTAGAAAATAACTGACCTTGTCCACTTCCTCGTCGGCCTCGTCCTCCATCTCCTCGGAGTCCTCAACCGAGTCCATGGTTTCGTCCAGCATCTCCTCGATTATCCCAGCCTTCATCATTTCTTTGGACAACTCTCTCATCGTTGCTGCTACCTCAGGTACTTTAATAAGTGATTGCATCGCCTGCATAACCTCCGTCGACTTCGACAGTGAGCCAGCCACTCGAATTGTTGCTAATTGATTTTTCATTTGTAGAGTGACGGAGTTCAGGTGAGCCTTCGATGTATGAATTTTATTGCACGCCTTGCGTGCACGAATAATCTCTTTGGCGAGAATTTTACAGACATCCTTGTCGCCTTTCTTAGCGGCATCCTTCAACGAACGTTTCACTTTGTCTTCCTCTCGTTGAATTGCTGGGCAAACGAACCAGTACATCAAGAAATATAATGGGGATTGTTAATGAATTTTAATAATAACATTAAAATCGAGAGATTGTTTTCAGTCCTCTTTTCTACTCCAGCTCTTTCCTCCACCCAAAGCCAATGAAATTAATTAGAAAAATTCTCGTAGGCGTCCAAATTATGACAGCATCTAACCACAAGTTGATTGTAATCTGTCTTGATACCAATAATTGAATAAAAATTAATCTACACGTCCTCAGAATGCGACCTTGTCCCAACTTTTGGTGGGCAAGATCTCCCAAAAAATTATGTGTCAAAGGATGAGAGGACTTCCTGACAAGAGCCCTGAAGATATCGGGAACTTTCAATGTTCTGTCATCTCTAAAATTATCAGTACTCACCCCTAACCTGACGATCCAACTGATAACCCTCCTTTCGCAGTTTATGAGTCCACTCATTTACCTGAGAAATTGTTTTCATTATTGAATTTAATCGACAGCATCACCAAAAAAATTCGCTTAAATAGTGTGACTAGATAACCTGATCCTTGGGATTTTTCTCCTGAGATTTCCCAAAAAGGCCCATTATTTTGACGTTCTAATCTTCCTTATGTACAATCTCCGTACAATAAACATGGAGCGTATTTTTGTGTAGTGCTGTCACGTTTCCAAGTATACAAAGTCTATAGTCTCTGCAACAAACACTCCCACACCTTCCCAGGGGCTCCAGGGAAGGGGGAAACATAACCTCAACTTCAGAACGCCGTCCGCGGCTAACGACGAGCAGGAAACAAACTCCTCAAGTGTTCCCTCAATACAAAATAGAATAAAAATAAACGAAGAGCTCTCCCAGGACTTGCGAACGGAGGTCTAATTGTTTAATGCTCCTTCATTATTGGGACTGAACGCAGGAGATTTATTAGTGAGCCATGGCTGATCGACTGACACAACTTCAAGACACAATAAACCAAGTGAGAATCCCAATGTCTGATCCCAGGATTAATTCTGAATATGTCCTAAAATATTCCTCAGTCTTTCTGTTAATTTGTGGCCGATTGTTCTGACATATTTGACAACAAAAATGTCTAGTGGCCATTGAAGTAGTTCAGAGTTGGCTAGGGGTTTTCTCCCTTAACCTAGAGTTAACTCTGGATCTGATTCTTCAGGGCTGTCTATAAAAAAAAGCATTCGATTTGTCTCTAGATCTTCTTCGTCTGAAATGTTCCAAATTGGTGAGACAAGGGTAGGAGAGGGTAGTTTGGCATGTCTCACTTGACGATTTTGCTCAGAGAGAACTTGTTTGAAGACTTATTTATTTTCTTCTGATGTATTTCTCCTCAGAGACCCTAACCAGGATCACTGACGTTTCTCCTCTTCTTCCAGCAAGCCGAGCACTTCTGCAATAGCGTCGGTATCCTCCAGCAGTACTCGACCCCCAGCAAATTCCCCGGCTTCGATCGTGTGGGAACGCCCCAGCCCCATCAAACCCAGGAAGACTACGCGTCCCTATTCGCCACGTTAATTGCTCGTTGTGCCAAGGACATAGACACACTAATTGAAAGTCTACCAAGTGAGGAGTCCTCCCAGGAAATTCAGGTCGCCAGTCTCAGTCGCCTCGAGCAGGAAAACATTGAGTCTGGCGAACAGCTGGAAGAAGTTGTTCGTCAGGGGGAGGCACTCCTCCAGAGGATTCAGGCAGCTCTCCAGGACATCGCGCAGAGCCAACTTGACATGCAGAATCCAATAACTCCAGGCACTGCTGTACTGAATACAAATTTAACGGCCAATATCACGACTAATGTCAATCCCCCTCAGTCATTCATTAAACAAGAAAATTTTGGGAACATTGGACTCTCGTCTACCAACAACGCACACTCAGATCCCTCGCCTAATTCAATCAGTCAGTGAATTAATCTCTCTGTAATTGAAATTCATTAATTGCCTCATGCTGATGTAAATAAAAATATCATTTTTCATTTCGGAAAATTGAATATTTTCTTTAATTATTTTTTTACTGCAGTTGTAGGGGACTCCATAGAAAAATCGATTGATTTTAGTCGAACTATTGTCTCATCGAGGGACTAATTAAGCCAGATTTAATTAAGTGGAGTCATTTATTAATAACTGATGACTAAAAATCAAAATTTTAATTATGAAGAATTAAATGGACAGCAGTGTCAATGGACATTTGGTTGAGATGTCCCAAGTCCAGGTGATTTTTGATATGTCCCAAGTTTTTATTATATTTCAATAAAATGAGATTAGAAAGAAATTATCATAAATAATCATTAATCCAATAGATAAGATAGCACAGTCCACGTGACACATCCTGTAGTCAATTTCCAGATTCGACAGTTTCCTCCCTTACCCAGGATCAATCGGCAATCGTGAGCAGCGTACAATGCATGCATTGGGCATCAGTAACAAATCAGATCTCACACAGTTCACAAGAGTGTCTCGCGCGCGACGACCATTTATCTGAATTTCACCCCATCGAAACGCCATAAAAATACTAATCGAGTGCGACCCAATCTCCGGATAAAAGCCTCACTTCCTCGAGCAGAAATCCCACCCTCCGATGACCTTATTTTCGGAAAAAGTGAGGGCAATAAATAAAATGGTCTTCACCCGGAATAGTACCTGAATGGAAGGTACTTTTACCACTGCGTTCACATTGCCAGAAACTCCGGCACTTTCCCAGAGCCCCCGGTGAATATTCAACTGGATCCTCACCGAGAAATCACTCCAATTGCCTCGCCTGTAGAGTTGAAACAATCCCTCGGCCACCAATCCTCACCCAATCAGCTCAAAAAACCCGTTTTTGAGGTTATGCTGCTCCTCATCAAGCTCAAAAAAACCTCTTCAATCCGCTGGACCAATCTCCAAGCCTCCTGAAGTCCCCAAGACCCCCGAGACTCCACCGACTCACCATTAACCTCGTCAATTCTCCCCAGGAACTTGACCTCATTAATTTCCCATTTATGGAGGATGCTTGGAAGTGATGAACGGTATGGAGAAACATGGACATGGTCACGGCCATTCTCACCACCACCATCACCACCACCACCACCACCATCATCACAGCTCGTCGTCCCATGGTGGACAATCAGTGCAGAATACCAGTCAATCGAAGCATAGTCATGGACACAGTCAACACCAGCAGAAGGAAATGTCAACAGGAGTTAGTCAGCATCAGCTGCAGCAGCAGCAGCAGCAGCAGCAGCCGACGACAGCTGCACCTCCACTGCCAGCCTCATCCTCCTCCTCCTCGTCGTCATCATCATCACTCCCAAAACTGAGGAATTACAAGCTCCTGGTGGATCCATTTCTCACAAAAGGCGCTGCCAAAGTGTACAGATACGATGGAGTTGTTCCCGGTGATCTCACCCAGGTACCGATCCAACTGCGCGATCCTCGTTCACCCCTCACCCGAATATGGACCCGACTCGAGCAACTCGACCTGCCAGTGCCTCGCTTCAAAATCGATGCCAACTACTGTGGCGATCCACCGCCTCTTGAAGTGACATTTTGCCATCTGAATGACAACATTGACAGGATATTTCTCAGTGAAATGGTACAAAAATTCGGGGCTATCGAGGAGTTGACGATTTACTATCATCCGTTGACGAATAAACATCTGGGAATTGCTCGTGTTGTTTTTGAAACGACCAAGGGGTCCAAGGGGTGCGTTGAAAAATTGAATAATACGTCTGTGATGGGAAAAGTATTGCGAGTTTTTCTCGATGCATTTGGGGAGGAGTGTAAAAAAATTTATAACGATTTGACGGTGGAGAAAAAACCGGATAAGAAGATTGAGAAGGAGGTGAAGATCGAGGTGGAGACTGAAAAAAATACACCCGTTGAGAAGAGTGAGGAGCGGGAGGACTACAGGAGTAAAAAGACTACCGTGGAGAAGACGAGGCCGGAGTCGACGCCTTACATCGAGACCCCCAGGTCAGTATTTGGAATTATTATGAAAATGTTGTTCTTTGTTGTTAAAATTCCAAGAGGAATCCATTTAATTGAACTTCTCCTGGACTTTTCCTATTTTTTTCCCGAGCTTTCCTGGAGTTTTTGGTAGTTCCTACAGAACTGCTCAATAATTAAATAATTAACAGAGAAAATCAATTGAATTTTGCTTTTGAGTCAATAGTTTATGGCTGAACAATCGACGGGATAACCTCCAATTGTTAATTGTCAATTGATTTTTGTCGTCCTCAAGGTTCAACAAGTACCGGGATTACCCGACTCCCGGTGGTAGTACTGGCAGTGACATGGGTTACGGTACAGCCCCCAGTGAGATGAATTACTCAGGTACTTACTCGCAAGGTTCCACCCCGGCCAGCAGTTACGACTACTACTACCCGAGCTATCACCACCAGTCCAACAGCTACGTTCCCGGTATCCATCCACCGTCGATAGGAATGACTCCAGTCCAGCAGAACTCGGGTGTCTGGTGGCCTGGCAATTCCACCCCGAGTTTTCCCTCACTTTGGCCTACGCATGCACCACCATCGACTCCCATTCACAATTCGACAGTGTCAAAAGTGCCAAATCCCTCGAAAACCTTTCACAATACCATCACCAAGGAGAAGGACAAGGAGAAAGACAGTGCCTCAGTAATTCCCAAGAACTCGTCGCGCGATTCCCCAGTGGAGATAAAAAAGACATTGGATCTCGATACGAGAATTGCAATGTTACTTAAGGACAAAGCGGGTGGAATGGCGCCGCCATTTCTCCAATTCGGAAGTGACTCAGAGGATGAAAAAAAATCCCAAAGCCCGGACGAGCAGCCACTATCAGATCCACCGAGTCCATTTGCCTCACTCGAAGTGTACAAAGAGTGTTTTGAAAAGAAGACTGAGCGTCTCCGAGAGAGGAAAAAAAATCGTGAAAATAATGTCAATAAATTTCCAGTCTCCGTCGACGAGGATTTAGGTAGTGTAATAAGTTCCAGTGAGGATGAAGCACTGCTGGGTAGTTACAGTCCAGCTGTGGAGACTGAGCCAGAGCCACCAAAGGATCCACCACCACCACCGCCACCAGACGACGACAGAATGTCACTGAGTCCCCTGAGCTCGGGTGATGAAAAGATTGAGGAGGTGATAGCCCAATCCCAACCGACAAATCAATTGTACTCAGGAGCTGGTTATCCTGGTCACCTGGATCCCTATTCCCAGACGGATGTCTATGGTTGGCCAAGACCAGCTCAGTACCCCTACTCCTACGTCTCCCCCTACATCCCAAATCAGTACCAATCAACGACACTGACTGGCAGCGTTGGCTCCCATCAGGGGGCAAGTTACTACCCCAACTTCCAGTCTCGCTTTCACTCGATGGCCAACCAGAGCATCTCCAAGGACAGTCCTCAGGGTCCAACGATAAATGGTGTCCTCAATCGAGTGGTGAACGAGCTGAAGCAAATCCTGAAGAAGGACTTCAACAAGAGAATGGTGGAGAACACAGCCTTCAAGCTCTTCGAGGTCTGGTGGGACGAGAAGAAGAACGAGAAGAATCACGTGAGTGGAGAGAATAGCACAGCACCGGTGAACAACGTCATGAAGGAGGAGCCGTCGAAGCAGGCGCTCTCCTCTCTGCTCGAGCAGGCGACCCCCCTCGGTCTCAATTACGACGGTTTCGGTCTAGGAATAAGAGCCAGTATGCCTAAGATGCCGTCATTCAGGCGAAAAGTGAAAGCACCGAGTCCACTGCCCCAAGACGAAGACAGCCGTCAATCAGATAGGATAGACACAGAACTGATAGAGAGTGACAGTGATCTCGACGTGTCCATGGACACTCCAAAGCCAAAACGTTTATTACCCAGCAGTGCCTCATCAGTCTCGTCGTCCGCATCGAGCACTCGCTCCTCATCATCAGCGACTCAGTCCGCGAGTTCTGGGGAGAGCTCCGACGATGAGGACTCGGACAGTAGACTCTCAGATCATCGGCTTCTGGCTCGCGACAGCGAGGATCCAGATATCCTGATGGAACTGGCGATCCAGCGGTCACTGGATTGCCCAACGCCTCCAGGAAGACACACCCCAATTCCCAGTCTGGATCTCAACGAAATCACAGACGACTTTCCTCATATGGACAATGACGCAAGTCCTGTGTCCTCCCCTCCATACGATATTGTACAGAGTTTCGAGAAGAGCTCCGGGATTTGTAATGAGACGCTGGAGCCGAAGGTGATGATGAAGGAGGAGCCCAGGGATATTGAGAAAATGGAGACATCGGCTGCTGAGGCGTTGATAAGTCTCGCTGGCCAAGACAGTGACTCCATCATTCGTCACAAGAGTCCAGGCCCCATTCAGCAGAACATCATTCGTGTCCTCCAGAGCATGTCCTCCAAGTACATCAATGACGAGCCCATTCTCAGGGAGTGCGAGAAGATTGAAATGTTCTCGGAGATACCCACTACAGACTCGGAGGAGGAGAGCCTGGAAATTCGGAGATTACGGTTCCAGGCGGAGGCTGATCTCCGTGTTCATGGACAACGAAGTCCAAGTACTCCTGGCTCTCAGGCACCTCAAGTCTATATCGAGCACTCGTACTCACTTCCACCAGCTGAGGTACCAGCGCAGACTGAACCACTACCACCTCCACCAGTTCACCAATCTCCTGTCAAGGTCGCCAAGCAGATCAAGCCGAAGCACGAAAAGTCCAAGGAGAGGACTGAGAAGAGGAAGTTGAACAAGTACAATACCAAAATAACAACTCATCACAATCACGAGAGGGAAAAGGAGAACATTCAGAATGAGATGTTTGCCAAGAAAATTCAGCAGGAGCAGCCAGTTGTCTATAAAGAAAGGGTACTCATTGCGGAACTGGGAGTGCTCTATAAATTTTTGACCCGTGGCATTGATGCTGAGGACATTGAGTACTTGAAGCGAAGTTATAATTCACTTTTGGCTGATGATACCCAGGGCTATTGGCTCAATGACACTCACTGGGTGGATTATCCACCGACTGATGTCCCCAGTCCAGCGAAGAAACGGAAGAGGGACGAGCTCAGGGTGCACTCGACCGGCTGCGCCAGGGCTGAGGGCTATTACAAGGTGGACATTCGGGAGAAGGCCAAGCACAAGCATCACTATGCTCAGAGTATACAGCGAGCGAATGAGATTGAGGAGAGCTTGCATGCTGGGGGTGACGGCTTGATCAGCAGCTCCAAGGCCGGCACCAAAGCCCTCACTGGGAAGATGCAGGCTCTGTCCAGAGAGGCCAGGAGCAATCAGCGCCGACTGCTCACTGCCTTTGGCATCGACACTGACAGCGATCTTCTCAAGTTCAATCAGCTCAAGTTCAGGAAGAAGCAGCTCAAATTCGCCAAGTCTGGTATTCATGACTGGGGACTGTTTGCCATGGAGCCCATCGCTGCTGATGAAATGGTCATTGAGTATGTCGGCCAGATGATCAGGCCCATTGTCGCTGATCTGAGGGAGTCACAGTATGAGGCCACTGGCATTGGCAGTTCGTACCTCTTTAGGATTGATCTGGACACCATCATTGATGCCACCAAGTGCGGCAACCTGGCGAGGTTCATTAATCACAGTTGTAATGTAAGTCCTGGAGTTGGGGGATTTATTAATGTAGACCAGCAGATGATTTTAACAGCAATTTCTTCATATGAAGTCGCCATTTTGCTTTGTTTAACAATATTTGGAAACAGTTTTGTTGATCTGCTCCATTTTAATTTAATATTCAATTGTAATAACATTGTTTAATGTGTATTAATTCTGTTTTAGCCCAATTGCTACGCTAAAGTCATCACGATCGAGGGCCAAAAGAAGATTGTTATTTACAGTAAACAACCGATTGGTGTGAACGAGGAAATAACCTACGATTATAAATTTCCACTGGAGGACGACAAAATACCGTGTCTGTGTGGTGCGCCGCAGTGTCGTGGTACTCTCAATTGAAAATCAACTCGGTGGAGTTATTTTAAAAAAACTTATTTTGTGCTCCGAATCATCAGTCCCAGTGTCACAAAAAAAATCAAGCTCACTTGGAAGTTTTTTACGCTCTTCCCTCTGTGGTCCATCCATTCTCATGATCCCTTTACTCATATCTTTGTAAATAATATATTCCCCTCCCTCCTCCTCCCTCCTATGTAAACATTTTATAAAAATGCAATGAAACAAAACAACTGATAAATTATATATTATCATTTTTAGAGTTTTTCTTTTTGATTATGTTTATTCGTAAGGTTTGAAGCTAGTGCTGTGGGGTGAAGAGAAGTTACGATGAAAAGAAAGAAAAATGATTCTTGAGATGAATGTCTTGGCATTTATTAAATTCCCGATAGGAAGTTATTGATTTCACCCCAAAAATGAATATCGCTAATTTTGTGAAATGTCGACGGTTCATGAACAGGAGAAACCCCCCAGATGTTTTTTATCGAGTTGTATGTGTGTGTGTGTGATCAGTTTTTTTTTGCTCACGTTCCCGGACGAACGGATAGTGCGATCGGAAAAATTTTGGTGGCGATCGATAGATCTCATCAAGGACAAGATCGGATTAGTTTGG
>JAPYZN010001951.1:0-16746 GCA_030522865.1 Psyttalia lounsburyi
AATCACAAGTGATTGAAAAGTTCTTTTCGATCACAAGTGATCGAAAAGGCACTTTTCGGCACGAGCTGAATGTAGCAGCAGTGACAAAAATAAATTTTCGCTCCGCTTCGCGTCGAGTGACTGAAAAGTTACTTTTCCGACACAGCGTGATGAAAGGGAACTTTCCTGTTTAGAACCACCCCATGAATCTGTTCCGGTTCCGCGTCGGATTGTACTTGAAGAATACCCTGCATAGGAAATGATTTTATTTTCCTTTGCAGCTTTAGTAGTATTGCAAATGATTTGCTCAAGTCATTTCTGTGAATTTCAATCCGTCATAAAGTAGAAAATTGTTGGTGATGGTAATGAAGTTTTGAAGTTATTGAGAAAATTTATTTTATCTTGCTGAGGGGACGGAATATGGGAGGAATGAGCTCCATTTGACAAAACCAATTAAACTTACCAGTAGATGAAGGACGGTGGCTCAGGTGTCTGAAGTACCGTACAAGTGAGGTTTATGTCACTTCCGCTCTTAATATACAACTCCGCATTGCCGGAAATTTCAGCTTTGGATACTAAAAAGAAAAGTTATTTTTATTTATTTAATCATTTTTTTTCTTCCTCTCTCTCTCCTCAAATATGATAACTTGCGCGGCTAAAAGGTAATCCCATCGGGAAGGCTACAATTCGTTCTTACGCGATCGACATTAACGTCTTTCCGCCTCACTCACCTTGAAAATTACCTTTCCGACACACTGTGTGTAAAGTGAAATTTTACGCACATTTCGCGTGTGTAAACCCTCACTGCGTACACATTGTGTCAAAAAATAAGGTTCGACACTCGGGGAATTGCCTTCGGCGCGTGCTATAAATTAATTTCTTTAGAATTTAATGCGTAATGGAGGTAGATTGTGTTAGTGATCGAATTTCTGGACTGAGAATTCTGTTCGATTGCCGGCTGGCGCTCCGAGATTTTTCTCTCTAGAAAATTGTAAATTCGAAATTTCAGTTTTACACCATGTGCAGACTCTACTTCGTTCATTGAGAGTCGAAGATCTCTTACAGACGCGCTGAAAAACCGATGAAATTTTTCAACATCACACGGTTTCGTACGCGCCGATGTCCTTTTATAGTTAGTCGGAGAATAAAAGAGCTAAACAGGAAGTTCAACAGTTCAGAGTACACTTGGATGTACTTCCGTTTGAAGTGCCAGCAGATAAAATAGAATAGAAAGTAGTATTTCTATGTTAAATTATATGGCTAAACATGTTTCGAAATGATCAAATTGAGAACGTTCTTCAATTGCTCTTCGCAAGAAAATTCCAAATGATCATAATCAATATTATAGATAAATATTTAACCAATTGAATCACTTTTTCAATAGTTCAATCACGATGACAGCCTACATAAATACTTCATAAGACACAAAAATCATCGATACTTAGTCAATATTAATTACCTAGATGGAAAAAGAATGGAAATTTTGTCAAATGTCAAAATTGTAAATATAATGTACAAGCGGATGGAGTAATCCTGAAAATTTGGGTCCGATACACCAAGAAAGAGAAACTATCGCCCACAGAAATTATAGGTTCGAAGTCGTCCCTCCAGAAATGGTAGAGGTGAAATGTACAAGAAATTTAATTTTGAAATACATTTTTTTTTAAATGAAGGAGTGGCTAGGAGCCGTATAGGTTTGTCGGAACGAGCTCCTGATTCACAATCGGAAGGTCGCAGGTTCGAATCCTGGTCTGGGCTATCCACTTTTTCAGTAAAAATGGCCAATCACATCCAATCATTTCCTGTACCTTCATAAGAATATAGAACGCCCGTCTTCAACGTAAAAGCCATCATGATGATGTCTATATCATGATTTTTAGAGCTTACTGTGGTATTTTAGGCAACATGAGTTGTTTTTTTAATTGTTTCTCTATATAAACTATATGTCTATTTCAATTGATACTTTCTGACTCGCAGCACTTGCCTGTCAGGTCCCTATTTCTCTGTAGCTAGCTTTATCCCCTGGATCGATTTGTCAGGACGCTGGTCTACAACGGCCTTATCCAGATAGGAATGAACGATCGAAACAAGGCTTGATCAGGCTTGATTCAGGATTGACAAAGACCGGTCGAGCCTCGACATCCAAGATTGAATCAAGCTTAAACGAAGATTGAAAAATAACTATGCTTCCAAAGCTGGAGGCCCCACCGTTGGTCGAGCCTTGAGGATCCAGCTTCGATCCAACCTTGGGTTTAATGATTGGATCAGGGTTGTAATCCAAATCTCGTCTCAGGATGTATGTAAATCCTGATTCTTACTGGACGAACAAAATAAAGATTTACTCATTTATTGAATAACAAAAAAGGAATTGAAACAGAAATTTGTTGTAAGACTTTTGAACCATTTAGATTCAACTTAAATCGTAAAATAAAGAGACAATGGATCCTTCGTAATTCCACGTTTCTATGTATAATTATCGGTTTCCCTAACTTTAGGAAAAAAATTGTTAATTAATTTCAACTTGATTAATCATTTAATGATTAAGAAATGAAAATTTAATGTTAACATTTATGAAGAATGTTTGAAAATAATTAATTGATATCTTTTTCATCTCGTTTAATAAATTAAATTCGAAACATGATAGAACGTGCTCGATCGAACATTGTTCTTCATATTTGAATCAGTCATTGATTTGACGATAGAACTAAGTCTTGTTCTATCTTAATTGTTCATTTAGCAGAAATCAGGATTGCCACACATTCTGAGATGAGATTCGGATTACAGCCCTTATCCAATCATTACACCCAAGCTTGGACCGAGGCTCGACCAGTCTTTGTCAATCCTGGATCAAGCCTGATCGAATTTCGTTTCCACCAATGCTGTTCCAATACCAAGGCTTAAACCAGGGCTTGATTATATATTGACGCCCCATGCTTGAATCAATATACGATTCAACAATGGAAAGAAGCTTGATTCAAGGTTGGGTTATCCAGCCTTGATGTCAATCAGCCTTATTCCAATCGTCAGGGTTGACTTTTCTTACCTGGGTAATAGTAACGGAACTGTCAGGCTCTAACTCATTATAAACTCAGATTCCTTAAAAAATATTCTGACTAGTACAGATACAAATGTGATTATGAACTGAGTGGTATTGGAAAATGTGTTGTGAAGCGAAAAGCGGAGGGCACCATTATTTTGGGAACATCGAAATAATTTCCCTTGCTATTTATTCACCACTTACTACTAACTTTTTCCTGGAGTTGTCCTAATTTATCCTTATTAGATGACCGCATGCACAGGAATTGACTTATTTCTCGCCAATTTTTTCACAAGTGTGATCCAGAATATTAGAGTTTTGAATGGCTTATTGTTTATATTTAACAAATATGCCCTTTCATTTTGCAGTCGAAAAGGGATTGAGACTTCTTATCAATTAAGAACACCGAACTAATGACCATAGAAGGATTGGATCACTTGGAGCATTAAAATTATTCCCTGATATTTTTGGACTATTAGCCTCATAACTTGACCAAGTATTACGGAGATGTCAAATCTGAATATTTTATATAGGGTAATCATCTGACGAATGCACGTTATAAAGTTTCATTTGAGTGTACGAACATATTCACTTTGTTTGGGGAATATGGAGGCCCTAAAATTTTCATCACTCCAAAGTAGTGGTTGGATAATTAAATAATATTACAGCTAGACCGAGAACTTAATTTATTATAATGATAATCCAAGTGGCTCCAGAACGAGACAGTGGTATTGTGGATACGTTGAATACTAATTCTCGACAATACACTCGCAGCGTACAACAACTAAATATTGATCCGTACGAAAGTGTCGCATTACCAGTGGAAAGTGCTCTGAAGAGGGTAAATGATTTTAAAAAATGTTTAAAAATCCGACGTTACTGACAGACGTAAAAGCAGCATGTCGGAAATTCGCCGGGATACAGAGAGGGGGTATTCAAACATCATGGCAGCGCCCACATCTAACAGTGACGTGAGGAGGATTTCCGCGCGTTTAGTATGTACATACAAATTTATTTTCCTGCTTCTGTAAGATGGGGTGCTTTTATAGTATGGGTGTGAATTAATCACATTTATAAACACGTTTTTTCATCGCCTAAATGGAAAGTTCGACAGATTCACCGCTGAAACGGAAGTAACGACGCATTTTATCGCCATGGAAAGAACGTGAAAACGTGTTATGCGCATGCGTAACGTACGAGAATAAGGTATTGCGCACATTTCAGCGCAACCCAGTTCTGATGTAATAAACTAGACTGCCAATGAGGTTAAGTTTTGAAAACCAAAGTACATGTACTCACTAAATAGTTAAACAACGAGAAAAACCTGAAAATATGACGAAAACATATTGGAATAACGAACGGAAGCATTGCCTACCATCGGCCTTGACATACCCTAAGCGCTTGGGCTCCAGTACTTATACTCTCAGATAATTCTACATATTCCCGAGAATGTCGAGAAAAAAAATCTTTTTATGGCTGTTCTTGTAGTGCAGTTGAAGTTTTACGGATTATATGAACACATTTTCTGGCAGGGCTTGAAAATTGTCACTTCCATGAATTCTAAGTAATATTACCGGTCAGAGAATTTGACATGTAACTTAGGTTTCATCTTGTAATTTTCCAACGTTTGGATTTTCCGTGTGTAGCTTAAAAATAGTTTCCTCGATCCGAAAAATTGCATTATTCTGGAGTCTTCTTACCAACTACACTCAATTTGTAGGCCTGACTGATTTTTGGTTCCGTCGATACTTGACATTCATATGTTCCACTGTCCCGCACCTGTGGTGATGTCACTTTCAATGTCCATTCATCGCTACCATCGCTGTGCATCGCTTGGAATCGTTGGTCATTAGTGTATGTCAATATGCCGACAGTCAAGATATGGAGATCTCTTTTGCGTATCCATGACACCTGAAAAATTAAATTCATTTGGGGAATTAATATTTTTTTATAGCTACAGTGAGATAAGCCGTTTGACTAAGGAACCTTTCTCCGTCGAGCAATAAAAGGATGTCTTAATATTTCTCCAGATTGCTCGGATTTTCATTCATATACTACTCTAAGAATAGTATAAGCATATCTACTAACAATAAAGAAGATGTCAAATCGTTCAATATTCAACAATGAAGATAATTCTTAGCATTATCCTCTTTCAAAAAAATTTTCTTTTCGTCGCAGACCATTCCTCTTGTCCGTTCATCTGGTTGGATTTTTCACTCATTCACCAAATATTTAGACATATATGTTTATACATTTGGTAGTAGAATTGTTTACTGAAAGATGAATCAATTATTGATGAGTAAGATAAAAATGCTAAATGAGGAAGATGAAATCGGTGGAAATATTAGAATTAGATTTTTCCATGAAACAGAATTCCAAAGGCAATCCATTAATATCATCTAGTGCCCTGGAACCGTCAAAATGCTCGCAGAAGCACGGGGATCGGAAATAATAAAAGAATGGTATGAAACCCTATCAGTAAGGCATAAAGGAATAGTCAAGACTTTCAATAGAATCAGAGATCGATTCTACTGGTCAGAAATCAATCAGTAAGTGGAACACTTTCCCTGGAAGATCATTCGATACTGAATTAATAGCCATTCGATAGGGTATCGAATTGTGCACACGGTCGATAGCTGGTGAATCGTCGGTTAATCTCTGGTCGATGGCCGGTCGATCGCTTGTCGATCTATAGTCGACTAATGTCACCTATTGAGCGGTGATCGAGTAGTACTCGATCAAGTGAACAAGTCGAATCTGTCAGTGTTATCAAGATGCGTGGAATTTGCCAATTAGAGAAAATTAGAAGAGTCAAGTTTGGACAACCTATGCTGATTGCGGAGACTCCTACTGAGTGTTGTGCAAGAATCTTGATGGACACTGTGGGTTCATTTTCAACAACGTCAAAGGGAAATTACCATATCCTGACAATCCAAGATAACTTTTCAAAACTTTGCGATGTCATTCCTTTTTAAGATATCAAAGCTTGCATCATCGCTCATGCACTGGCTACAAGGCATGTCATTCAATTGGGCTGTTTGAAAAAATTCTATCCAATAACAGCCTTTGTCAGTAAACTCTTTGCTCAGCTGAGTAAGCTCTTGAAATTTCATCATATTCAAACTTCTGGTTATAGAGTAGAGGCTAACGGAGCTTTCTTGCTGAATATGCCAAAGCAAACGCAGATGAGTTCAATACTTGGGATGAACTTCTGCCTTTCGTTATGATATCGTACAACAGTACGAATCATAGTCTAACGAACGTCACTACATTCGAATTTTTCTATGGAAAACCAGCCAGAGTCCCGTCAAATTTAAGTGAACCGACGTCGGTGGCCGAAGCGGGTAGGTGCGAGCCTAGTGTGCGAAATGTTGCGAGTTCGATCCCGGCTACGGGCGATCTTTTCAATACCTGAGGCCCCGGCGAGCGGGAGGTTGCTATTAGAAGTAGCTGCCTGTACCGACATGGGTGTTCTGTGGTTTTCCCATGTCTTATCATGCGAATGCGGTACCCATATATCCCCAAAGGATCGAAGGCTATAAAGACAAAAAAAAAAAAAAAATGAAGTGAAGAATACGGAAGAATGGAGACGTACGCTGGCTATATAAGCGATTTGATCATAACACTCGTGCAAATCCTGGAGATTGCGCTCCAATACCTATAGAAAGTTAAATTAAATTCCAAGAGAATTTATGACTAGAGAGCGGGGTCTCTTTGATTGAAAATTGGTAATCTCGTTTTCGTTGAGAATGAACCAAAAACCGAGGAATTAGATCAAGTATATACAGGTCTTTATGAGATAGTAGTCATCATTATAAAGGAAATGTATACTTGGAGAACGAAGATAATCATCGTTTCATAAAACATGCCACGAAATTGGAACGATGTCAAGAAGATTAAAAAGAGAATAATCTTCTCAAACTATTGTTAAAGAAGCCGAATGGAATAAAAATCACGCGCCCAAGGCTAAAATTGGACGAGTGTCTACGTTGAAGTGTCATGCTTTTATAACGACACCTTGACGTCATAGGAGGAATAGGAGTGTGATTTTAAGAGACATTCATTGAATGAGTGGATGAATGCTAAATCCAAACGTGACGTGAATGAAAAAGTATTGAAATTTCATGCTCTTACATAAAAGATACAAGTCCAATCGAAATACGCGGTAGCATATAGACCAAGACAATTTTTGTATGCCGACATATATTGCCGATCTATACACGACGAAACTAACCTCTCTACAACCACTGAATGACAGATAAGGTAATATAAGCCAATCGAATATAAGAGCCAAAGTATTTTCTCATGACCTTGAACGAAGTCATCTTATTAGAACGTCAGGTAGAATAATGAATTCGTATTTTTTCACCTGAAATACCCTATACTCTATACCGTAGAGTCGTGGGTCAAGGCTGACAGTAGAGCGAGCTTCGAGATTGCCCATTGAAGAATTAATTTCGATGTCCGAATGGTACCCAGCCTGATAAGTCCATCCTTGTTCAGGTGGAGAGCATGACTCCAGTGAAAGGGTTGGTGGGAATCTCTCGTTGGTGAGAAGAACAATCCGCCGTTCATGATGTCATGCAATGGGTGGTACCATCTCGACATAGACTGGAGATCTTAAAGATAACTTGTCGACCCCTGTTGTTAGAACTACTGAACCGTCTGCTTAATGAGCTGCCAACGAGAAAGACGAGTATACTCGTCTCTATTTCTGTTGTTTTTTTTGAGACATAAGTCTCAATGCCACCATAGAAAACTCAGAGTTTGTGATTTCGCTAATTTATTTTTCAGATGATTAGTGTCAATGGCTTAACGTCACCATGTCGGCAATTCAACGTTTCTTTCACAAAGGTAGTTATTGTTTGGAAGAGTTAAATTTTGGTTGTGATTTATGATGAAATGTAATCTTTTTCTTCCTTATTATTGAATGATTGTCAGCGACTTTCCACCAACTAAGTGAAGTTCAGTTTTCTCACTTCTCGATTCCTTTCATAGTGTATGGAATAATTTTGGAGATTCGACTGGATTAATTATTTGTCGATATCTGAATATTTCTGAGGGAAATTGGGAGTCTGGCGTCTGTCTTGATGCACGAGTTATTCCGTGTATTTTCGTCGTCGATTGACCTTTGAGAATTGCCGACTTTGTAAAGCGTTGTCCCTCGAGACAATGTCAGTTTCACCTGCAAGAAGTGTACTCAGTCTATTTCTCTGTGAGTCTGTCCAAGTCTTCGAGTCTATTTCTCTGTGAGACAGTCCTAATGTCGGGGGCCATGCTAGATCTGTACATTTAGATTCAGACTTGAGATCTGGATGGAAGTTCATTCGTCTCTTTCTTCTATTCCCCCATTCCCCGATACTCTCATTCATCTGAGATGGTGAATTGAGTCGGACAATGATAATCATTATCTCGATAACATTTTCTCGTTTTAATAAAAACAATAGACTAAATTACAAAAAAACCAAACAAAGCTCATCCAGAAGAATTTTGATATCTACACGGAAAGGTTCTTGCATTTTATCCCTTATATGCTTATCCAATAGGATGGACACAGAACACTTAATGCTTATAACTAGGATATGGTATTGTTGGTTGACCGAATATTGAAATAGATAACCCAGGCCGGTTCTGGGCATAGGCATCTCAGGAAAGGAAAGATGGCGAGGGGTCTGCGGAGGAAGATCATAGGAGGAGTCTACTTTCCCAACCGTTGGTAATGGTGGAACTTACTTTACCGGTTTGCGGTGGTAATATTGGGATGTTACTGACACCACCACGTCTTCATTATTGAAATGAGCAAAATAATAATGTACTTCCAAGCTATGAGGCCTATATAAAAGACAGGGTATCCGAAACCACAACGTTCAAACTTTACCCTAAATTGGGGGTGGAATTCTGAATCGAAAAGTCCTGAGCAACTACAAAAATATGGCTGAAATTACGAAGTTCCGTTATGATCTTAGTCTAAAAGGAAGATGAACATTTATAGAATCGAATCGAAACTCTCGACAGTTGAAGCCTATTTCTTACTGCCGAGCGGACAGAGACTACTTTCTCCCCGCTACGCGGGCAGAAATTCGCCTCTCCCCGCCCAACGGAAAAGAAAAATCGTATTCTACCCTTGGGCGGTAAAATAAAGGACCCTTGTCCACGTGCTAACCACCCTCGCCTTCGGCGCGGATGGTTATTTTGCACGTGGACAGGACTCCTTTATTTTACCGCCCTTGTGGTGAAATATACTAAAATGTGTCACACTCTATCTTCACTGTTCATTGGTCACGACTTGTACTCATTTCCACTCATACTCCGTCTTTCATTGGCGCGCAGATACAGTAGTGTGCACGCGTGCACGTTCGCTCTCGTGCTCAAAATACGGAGACTGAAATATGAGGCTGAAAAAAAAATGTCAAAAAATAAAGTTAGAACAAGCAAGGGTTGTCACTTGTCAGTGAAATTCCTTTTGGGTTGTTAGTCTGCATTATTTTTTGTTTCATTGCTACAAATTCCATTTGTAGTAAAGCACCAATTCCATTAGGATTCCGAATGTAAATAGTTCTTAGTTAGATATTCAACAAATGAGACCCATTTTTATGGATCGCAATTAGCTTAACTAAAGTCTAATCAAAGTTTTAAAGAAAATTTCACGTCGTACGTGTCGAAGCACCATTCATCTATGCATATTTTGCCGTTTGGCTCCGTTCATCTTTTTCATTCCCCCTACAGTAGCCGTCTAATTTTGTGTTGTAGTGCTCAATAGAACCCTACCCGAACCGGAAGACGTCATTGGAACAATGGAAAATGGTAAGAAAAAAATCAAAATTCAGACTTATCAAAATCGAGACAGGGTTGCTGGTCCCGGTCCCTTCGGTCTGCCCAACACAAAAACGTGGCTTCACAAGTCACTCGGCCTTACTATTCCCTTGATGTAGAAATAAAAGGCCCTAATCTCATCCTATTAATTACGTTATATTATTGGGAGGTTAAAATATAGCAGTCATTATTTTTCAAATCCCTCACATGAAAACTGGATTATGCTGACCAAGCGATGAAGTATAAACAATGAAAGTATTATTTAAGAGGTCCTTTGAGTCTGCAGGAATCAGACCTGCATTGGGCTCCGACGTGTACAAAGTCGCCACTCATTATAATCAGTCATACAACATAGTAATTATGTTCAAGCAATAAATACGCATATTTTTGGATTCGAATAACCAAGTGGTAGGATTTATTCCTTTGTGCCTAGAACCAACTATAATATTAAATATTCCCATGTGGCTTACAATACGTGGTGGTAGTGTTGGTCGAAAGTTGTAAAGGTATTTAAACTTTCGAGTCGACGTATTGAGTGACGTTCGAATTAAATTCTGAAATGGACGTACGGTGTGACGTAGTAGTGAAGCCAAAGCAGTGTTGTGAATAACATTGCAGTTTTCGGGTGTGACTTTGGATTGCCAGGGTTCAGTGGGTCCGCTCAAGGATACCATTGATACACCTGGGCTACATGGAGAAGTAAGCATTGAACGAACTACTTGGAGGAGTAGATATCGCAGCTACTTGGAGATATAAGCATTGAAAAATCTATTTGAATTAGGTGAATCATTGTAACGTGATTCGAGGATACGTCAGATATCGGACTTGGATTACTCGGTGGAGTAGATATTGAATGAGCTACAGCAGTTTGCAAGTTGTTACGTATTGTACGGACTGCTACAATAAGTAAATTGTGAACTAGCTATTCACAGAGGGGTATGTATTGTCGAGACGGCAACCGTCTAATTAATTCTGGTAATAGATCTGGAGATCCAAGTCGGGATAATTTTCTATTACTGAGTAACGCGAAATTTGACGGATCAGGATTGAGCTGGAGAGGTAATACCACGAGGAAGGCAGCAGGGGATGACTGCTGCATTTGGTGATTTTGGAGTTAATCTGCGGAGACAATATTCAATATTTGAATCGGACGACAGTTTGACGTAAATGAAGATTCTTCTTGGGATTTCAAAGACGCTAATGCAGAGATAGTACGTAGGCAAACTGAGAACTAGAGAGCTAGGGATGGATTAGCATATAATATATTGCCTAGAAGATTAACGAAGCATCATTATCAGTCGAGAAGAGAATATGAGGATTTGATTTACCGAGACGACAGGTGGTGGAGGAATTCTGTTCTTTACTAGACGGGTCGGACAAATGCGTGAAATCATCAACTTATGAATCGAAGAAATAGGTAGTATACGTGCAGCAGAATAAGCTGCGAAAGCAAGAGCTAGAGAATCAGAAGCAAGAGCTAAGGCCGCTGATGCAAGGGCCGAAACAGCAGCAAAAGCAGCCCACAAAGCTGAAAGGGAACAAGACCGAGCTTGGCTGCGGAATCAGCGACGTACTCATTTTAGTGAGGATAATTACAACATTGATGGTACTTGGAAAATTATCAGAGTTTGACGATACCGATTCAACAAAATCAGAGGAATTTTCGCTGAATTTTAAATGGTGGTACCAAAAACTTTATAGATTCGTTCAGATAAAGTTATTAACTTTTTGACAATGAGAAGGGGAATCTGATAACAGCTGTGGTTCAAGGACCGAGAGTATTATAGCAAAATTGGTTGACGAGTTATCGAAAGCCAAGGCGACCAAGGTGAGAAGCGAACGGTGAAGGATGTTGGTAGACAGCAAACAAAAGCAAGTTTTGAAACCCGAAAGCGGGGACAGCTACGGGGGTTTGTAAGAACCAGGACTTTCAAAACACGGCATGAATCAATCATCGGAGCTATTGATTTACCTACAATATATAACTTGCAATTCGGAAAGGCCAAGAACATCTGATGGGCAAAGAGTCAAGAAAGCTCGGTATACGTGCATTTTGGTTGGTCATTTTCCAAGAAATGATCTACTCGTGACCGTTCTACAAGGCGTCCTGGAGGAGAAGGAAAGAAAATATGAGTAATACAATTTGGCGCTGATTGCAAATACTGCAGGTATGTGGGTGACGAAACAGCATGTAATCACAAACTAAAGAAAAATCTAAGACTATCGGATGACCAGACGATTCTTCTAGGGAAGAATCGAGAACAAATCAGGCAGTAATAAAACACGTAATACTGGTGGCAACGTCGAAAGCTTGAAACTATCAGTGGGATTATTCCAGATTAGTTGAAAATTTGTTCTTGTTACTAGATTGATTTAAAGGCCTAAATTTTTTTATTTGACTTGTTAAAATTTTGTTATCATTGACCCATTTTTTTTTCAAGGGGAGAGATCTTACGGTCATAACGCGGTGTCAGCGTGATACTTGCCAGCGTCGCAGAATTATAGTGACTAGCTGATCAAACAAACAATTAAAGTATTATCTAGGAGGCTCTTTAAATCTGCCGGGATCAGATGTGAATTGGACTCCGCCATATCGATAAAACCCCGTAACTAATTGTAATCAGTCAGATGACATAATAACTATGTTTAAGGAATAAATGCGCATATTAAAATTTCGATAACCTATTGATGGAATGTATCCCTTTGAACGTAGAAACGACTCCAATATTAAGTACTCCTACGTGGGGTAGAACAATAGTACATTTGTTTAAAAGAAAAAAAATCATAAAATTTGAGAGTCCATATAAAATTCAGAGAAATTTCTTAACTTTGGGCAGCTTGTTGTTCTCAAATCAAATTCCGTGTAACTCTTAAATATCTCCTAAACCAATCATAGGATTTAGGCCATCGTTACTACCAAATATTGTACTCATTCAGGCTTTCTGCTACGTTAGATTTTTCTCAAAACTTTCATTAAACTTTCTTGAAATCAAATGCGATAATTACAGGTGAACTCCACTTGTTGAATATCTCAAAAGGTGATTGTTATGGATCCATTCTGAAGGCTACCACCACAGGACAACCTAAAACTAAAGAAAAGAAAAAATTAATATTTGAATTTGAAAAATAACTAGCATGCAAACAAAAAGTTTGAGCGAAAAATGGAAAAATTAAAATATTTCTGATATTTATTATGAACGAGTATATATTTTCATTCATTGAAATGGAAGATTTCAGTGCAAGTATGGACTTCCCGATAGGAGGCTGTTGGTTTCACTAAAAAAAATCGTAATTTCATGAAATGTAGACGTTTCATGGCCATGTTGGTTTTTAGTGAGTTGTGTGTGTGTGTGTCGGTGTGTGTGCGTTTTTGCACCCCTTATTGAGTTTTTTCACAACAAGGATTACAAGAAATTTTGATTTTTGAATTCCTTTCGTGCACGCTTCAACGTAGGCGTGCCATCCGATCGAAGCAATTTTGATCGCGATCGATAGGCATTGACTTTGTCTAGATCCCATTGGGAGTGACCTAAATTCCCCCCCACTCCTTTTCGAATTCTTTAATGTGAAATCCTCTCACCCTTTGGTAAACTTCTGAAGAAGGGTGTCTACATTTCTACGTTCGTATTTCAGCCTACCGGGAAGTTCGTGACAAGGCTCGCCACGGGCCGAATAAAATAAAAAAATCGCGTTACGAATCGTGTTGAGAATTAGTCGGGAAGATAGTAGTTCAACGCAACAACAATGAGAGCGAGCGTAGCGAGTGATCAACAACCCCGGCCAATTTTTTTCAGTTTTTTCTAAATAAAATCGGTTGGGCCTTAAGATTTTTCGAGATATTTACAAAAAAAGATTTTGATATAATATTGATATATCTCCTAGGCTAATCATCTGCTTCAGCTCATCTTCAACACCATCCAGTACTAAGAGGCAGTATAGTGTCAAATTTTGAGCTGACATATCAATCTGAAAATCAAGTATCAATATCATACAGAATAGCTATTGGAATCTGCTTGTTCTTCTGATGAGAACAATTTCTAAAAAAAATGAATATTTCTGGAACGACGATTAGAATAATTGCATTCATTAAAAAAATACGAACTGTCAATATTATCAATACTATTAATAAACGGTGTAGCGACCAGGCTAGTTGTATTTAGCCCGGACGGCTAACAATTTATAAGTGTCTCAGAGTCACGTCTTGGACTTGCGTCCAACGCGCAGAGAGCGTTCGTACTTTTCAACCTGAAGAGGAAGAAGTATAGGTATAGATACACGAAGGGAGCTAGCAATAGTTGGTTCTCAATCCAGAGAATGGAAAGAAGAATTAGGTAATGCCAAGCGTATAGCAATAGAACTGCGAAGGTGAGAAACCTAGGTAGCAGTCAGGTAGGGCGCTCAGAGCCAGTCGAGCGCGAACTGCTCAAGCCCGCATCGGAGGCGCGCTTATATAGCCGTTTCCTGGAGTGGGGGCAGTGCTGTGACGTAGCAGCGTGACGCAGCGCCGAGAGCTCCCCACCACGATACCGAAGCGTCGTCGCATGAAAGTGTGAGCTAACGCGTCGGTAATGTAGCGATGGCTACAACGGTCTATAATTGGTACAGATATTTTTCCGGCTCGTTCACCTAGAAAAATGAGCAAACATCTAGGGGCCGCTTCTAACGTTCTTTTGTTGAAGGTCAGCCGAGCCTTCTCGGACAAATAAATACCCAGATGACATCAGGGGTAGAGTGAGCGACGTCCAACCTGAAGCATGTCGTCATATTGTGTTCGCACCCGTTCCGTTACTCCATGTCGTGAATCATGCATTTCTGCATGGATTTTCATGGGAATTAATCCCCTGTTTCTCAGAACAAATCCTCCAAGTGCTAAACCTTATACCCGCCAAGGGAGCGGTCGAAGGTTCTGACAAGGGCCCTGTCAACAGACTAACCGCGGTCATGAGTACTCTGAAATTTTCAGAGGGAGCTTTTTCAGTAGGTCCTCGACAAAGGGTCGGATCAATATTCCACTCCGATGGCCACAACATAACCGACCATGAGGAGCTCCCATTTTGTCGAGACTCACTTTCCGGACTCCAGCGTTGCGCGTTCCGAAGGGCCTTCCGAAGGTCCTCTTCAAAAGAAGGGAAGGAGGTACTAGGGCAAAGGAAATCTAACGGGGCCGTATGCAAAAGGGTTATAAAGCTGATCCGTGTACCGTCGACTATTGATTTTTCAGACAGGTTTAAAAGCCTAGGACCAGACGGGATATTTCCTGCCAGGCTGCCGGAGAAGAGCAATCTCCTGGCGGTAAGACATTCCATCGGGAAGCATTGGCCGCATACATGCAGTATGAGCGTCGTGACTGTCTAAATTATCTCTCTTCCCCACGTGAGCCATGTGAGAACTTAACAACTCTCAAAATAATTTCACTCTCTTCCGCGTGAGCCTTGCGAACCTCATGATCGCGGAAATAATTGCACTCTGAATCGCATCAAGCCCATGACCCTTCAATTAATTGGATTCTCAAACTCCATAAATAATTTGATTCCCTTCCGCGTGAGGTTTGTGACCCTGAACATAATTTCACTCTCTCCCATGTCAGTCTCGTCACTCTCGGAATAAGATAATTCTGCACAGTATACGCATCAATAAACAATTTTGGCGTCTCCATGGAGTTGTGTTCCACATAAGATGCCTTTTGGCCTAGAATTATTATATTTTTAGACCTTCTTTTATTCTGTTCGGGCTAAGCCCTTGTTATTTTATTTCATTAATGCCATTTTATTAGCTTTTACTAAATAATCAGCTACCTTTTACGTTGTTTGGCGAAATAAATCCATGGCATCGAAAAAGTAAGAAAAGATATTTTCTAATAATGAAATGGAAAGAACATTATTTATTTAATTACTCCAAAATTGCTGTTCGGGTTTCCAATTGCTTCCAGCAGCTTCCTGAGGAGGTGGATGAGTTGACGAGTTGAGTGGATGAGTTGATAGAATGGATTGACATTCCTCCAGTTTTGTGGACACTTTTATGACTCCAATCTATTTGATGTACCACAAGACATTCTTCTCGATTGAAAACCACGGGTAAAGGAACAAGAGAGAGTATGTTCTCCCTAACTATTTTCTATTTAAATATTTCTTCTCATTTATTTTAGGAATATTTAAGTGACTATCCTCGCAACATGATATGATCATCAAACACTATTATTAACTTTAGTTAATTGATATGAGATAATTCAAGCAATGAAAGTATATCCTATTTGACGTCAGCATTTTTAATTAGATTTAGAGAGTTAATACTATTTAATTACCTGAAACACCCATATTCCATCTTTAATTGACATTGCTCCCACCCTGCTAACGACTTTACTAACTTCGTTCGAAAATCGATTCTGCCGCTATCTCACAGTATTCCCTCACTGCCTTGTATTGCCATTCAATTCATTCAAAATAATTTCCTTAAATTAATTATAACTAGGGCAATGAATCGTGCCAGTATGTATTAATACATCATCTATGTCCCGCAATATCCCTAATTCATTCGGTAATCTGCCCTGAAAGGTTGTATAAATTTTTATTTAATCTTCAAAATTCTATAATGATAGGTTGACCATACGGTTACGGCGATCAGTATTCTGTCAACGTCGTTTATGAATTCTAAAGGTAAGCATCAATTTTCCAGCTTTCACAAATTTTTAGATCTCGAATCTGTCCTGCCTATATTTTTAATCTCCAGAAACTAGAACAATATCCGGGTTCGCAAGGAAAATTGTGTTGGATTCCGGATTGAAGAAATAATTCACTTCAACTTAAACACGAAATCTTTAGTTCTAGACTAAATACAAGTACAGTTTTGATTACTTTGGATATCTTCCTGAATAAGAGATCTTGTCGCTTAGACTGTCTAGTTAATTCTCCCCGAGTTGG
>JAPYZN010001952.1:8456-28341 GCA_030522865.1 Psyttalia lounsburyi
AACAAGAAAGCGAATGACTCGTTACATCAGACAAATGACAAAAGTTAAAAATTTGAAAATTATTATTACAAAATTGAAAGGTTACTCGTACCGGATATACATGTACAGTGTAACGCACGCTCTTTGAATTGTCAAGTGAATCGATTGCCGGATATACGTGCGTATCACGCACATTATTTCCATACGGAACTGCTGTGAGTCTAAAAATAATTGTCGAGTGATGGAAAAATTCAGTGAAAACCGGAACTGCATTTTACACAATCGTCTCATAACGAGAATGAAGACGAGTTAAAAGGGGGGGGAAGGACAACTGAGGGGGAGAGGGAGATGAGGGAGAGACTTCCCACGGAGTCTCGACTCATTGCGGCCTGTCTTTTGTTGCGTTCTTCTGTCGCATCGGAAGCTGGAACTCGCGAAGACTCGCTTTGCCTTCATAAACAACGCGTAAATCCGATGGTAAGTGCACACGCGTTGCGTACACGTTATTTGTGGGGCTGAAAAGTCGAACAAAACATTTGAGGGCACTTGCGATACATAACTCAAGAATTGTCGAGACCGTGAGAAAAAATGTTGGATTTTTTTTTTGAGGGAAAAAATGAAAAGCAAAAATTTCTACGAGTTATATTATTTCTTTTTTCTCTCTCTTTAGATAATGGAGTTGACAAGAATGTTGAGCTTGCGTAATTGGGACTGAAGCGAACCGCACCCAACCACTCAATGAACACAACAATATGTAACGCGACAATTGAGACGTACGCCGAGCCGTTCGTTTGGGTTTAATTGTCTTTAACGAGTCCGGAGACTCACGTGTTGTTGAGTGACAATGAGTAACGGGTCGTTCGTAAAAGACTGGCGTTTGTTCGTTGGCACTGGCAATGGGCGCAATTGTCGCCGGTACTTGAAAATTCTCTTATTGTCAATTTTTGAGATTATTGCTGGAGGGGGAGGTATGTCGAACCCGAGCGGCCAGTCGCTAATGAGTAATTAAATTCAGGGGAACGATTGAGAGGGGAAAGACCGAATAATTACGTAAATAAATTTTTTTCTATTACTACTTTTACTCAGGCCTACCGGTTTTTTATTTTCTCTAAGTTCGCATCCTATTTGAACTATTTTTTCTAACTCTGAGATCGCCCATACGCGGGGAACTATTGAATAAAAATTAAGACTAAATTAACAATTGAAAAAATTTTAGTGAAAAATTTTTTAAAAATAAATTTTGTTGGAAAAATTATATTAAATGTAATAAAGAGCGAAATAAATTGATTGAACAATCCCAGAGTGTTCTCAATAACTTCCAAATTTTTGTCTAAATCGCCTGAAAAAATTTTGTCCGTGAAAATTCGCCCGAGTCGACTGTTTTATTTACATTTCCAAAAAACCCCGGCAATTAAATTCCTAAAAAATCCCGGAATGTCAGAGGTAAAAACCCCCTGGCAGGCCAGGTGGACCCAAGCGACCGAGGACCCCCATTTCCAGGCCACCACTTCTGTCACTCCCCAAGCCCAAGAGATAAGCCGATGTCTATCAGTTCCGGTAGTGATTAACGACCAATAAATAACCGTTTTTTTTTCTCCTCGTAAATCAACGAGAGAATTTCCGAGGCAAAAATTTATTTACACCTCCGGAGGAGTAACAGGAGTTCCCCTTTTACTCCCGAATTCCCTCGAATCCTCCACAATTTCCTCTCCTAATTCATCAAAAATTGTACGAAGAAGTGATCGCGTCACGGCCGCGTTAACGTACGACCCTTGACATTACGAGGATTAACCTTCAATCGGTTCGAGTTAACCTGACTCTCGGGTCCACTTCGCGACTAATGGGAGTGGGACAGCTGTTGGTACTCGCATTCCCTGCGAAAAGCTATTTAATACTAAATAAATATCAATTACCAACAGTTCAACAATTACTCGGACAACTAAAATAATTAGCTCAATCATTTCTCTATACTTTAATTAATTAATTTAAAATTAATGCCATTAGTTCATAATTTCGGGGCGAAAAAAAAAAACGCGACATGGAAAGACGCGAGACGTTCGCGAATTGGGGAATGCGTTAAGATATTAATTTTTGTTTCTCCGTCAGATTTGCGGATGTAAACGGAATTTTGTCAGCGGGCGGAGGGCAAAAAGTTAAAGAGAAATGAGACAAACGCAGAGAGAGAGAGAGAGAGAGTCCTGACATTAAACCGTGGAATGGTAGATGCTATCGCGAGTGCATTCTCTGCCCTCGGGTTTTTAAATCCCTCCCACCCCCACGAGTTTTCGGAACAAGTTGACATTCACTTGGAGAACTAGTGAATAAAGAGCTGTCACTCACCATTCCCACATAATGCACGGATGAAGAATTGACTCGATGTCGGGGCGTTTAAAACGCGGGCGTTGATCACTGACTGGAGAAATATCGGAAACCTGACTACCGCTGAGCCAACAGGTCGCTCTCCAGGGCCCCCAAGTGCAACGCCGTACAACGGGCTCACCTCGATTTCCACTACTGCGCAGGAGCGATTTTATTACGCGGGAGGATTCAAAGAGAGATCCTGACAGTCGTTGAATGAATTTTTTAATGATTTTTTTTTAATTAAAATCGATTTCAATCTCAATAAGTCAATAGGAAAATTTTTGGAGAGTCGATGGAGTCCAATAATTTTGGAAGAATTGGACTTTGGTCGCCTGAGGATTCAGAGATATCCTGAGGATATTGTGGAGAGTCGCGAGAAGGATTTTTTGATCGAATGACATTAGAAAAAAAGGAAAAATTAATTTTTGATGATAAAATATTCCGCCGCAATAGAACGAGTAAAAAAAATATAAAAATTCAATTTTACCCGTCGTCATCAACTGACTACCGCCAACCAATGACTCAACTGAAATTTCAATTCCCATACTCTCGAAAAATAGAAGAAGTGCCTCACAGTCACCGCATTTCCCTGATTTACTGTGGGATTTCCACTCCACGACAGATTTCCAAATCTCCCCAAGTATAATCAATCAACTGAAACTCTCTCTCCCATCCACTGAACCATATCTGTAGTCTCCTTTGTTCAGTCCAACGAGATATTCACCTCTCACCGATGACTTAAAAAACATTTTAAAAAATCCCTCCCCCACAATTGACAATTGATAACCGTGACAAAATCCTTTGTTCAAACCAACAACAACAAAACAAGAAAACATCCTCCCCTGACCTTTTGCACTGATTAAGAGATTGGGTAAACTGGAAATGGAGAGGCTGAAATCGGGTTGACTCGTGAGACTGTGAAGTCTCATGAGATGCTGTTGCACTCGACTGGTTGACCCAGTGGCCCCGCTTATCTCAAGGAATGCAAGCCGAGGTCACGATTGGGGACATGTGCATCAAAAATCCCTCCAGTTTCATTACCATATCAACATCTCAGAATTAAATAATCATCACGCGACATTCGCGAGTCAAATATTTTTATAAAAAAAATCATTTCGTCTACAAATGAATTGCCCTCACCCCCCGAAGACTTGACAAACCCTCGACTATTCGGAGGGACAATTGGAGATGAGTAACCCGAGCCGAACAAACTGCCCTCCCCCCTAAAAATGGATAAGAAGTGGCAGTGAAAAATCAGGAGAGACAATAAACAAAAAATTATCGATCTTCTGAGCCGAAACTATCGGGTTTCAATCTACCCTCGCCATCTACTGCTGTCAAACAACAGATCATGGATAAGGTAATTTTGATATCCCTCGAAACCCCTCGGGTACCTCACATGAAGTGGTTGAAAAAAAAATAATAAAAATACAAAAAATCCTCACTCTCGCATACAAAAATCAATTCACGAGCCACGTACCGGCGCGTGGTCTGCCATCAGCTCACAAAAGACGATAAGGCGCGTGCGATGACTCAGAGAGGGAGGAGGGATAGAATAAAAGTCGACGTGCGAGATCCGGGGGCATCCCCGAGCCCCCCCCCCCCCCGTCGCTCCTCTTTTATCAAAAAAACTGGGCAACAATGAGAGACGAGAGGAGTACAATGAAAAGCGATTCAGGTGTCCCTCCGGACTATTCACAATAAAATTAAACATTCCGAGTGTCTTGAATATTTCACTTGTCGCGGCGAGTGGGGGGAGGTCAGATGTATTGAATGGACGTGATGAATTATCACACAGGAAATGAATTTTTGAGGCTTATAACAATGAGGTGATAGGAACTCTGTAGTTACCAAGGGACACGTTTTATCTGGCCTCCAGTCGACGACGTATTCTCACGTTGAACGAAGAAAAATATTAAATAATTAAGGCCCAGGTATGCCCCTATCCTCCCCCCGAATATTATCTACCCTCCTTTTGTTTGAATTATTTATCCAAAAATGGGGGGGATTTGGAAAATCATTTTTTGGGAAAAATCAGTCCCCAAGAATTATAAATATAATTTTGAAAAAAAAAATTAGAAAAAATTAAGAGCACTTTTGAAGAGGGTTTTTGAGAGAGTGAGGAGAGTAAATAAAAAAATTTTAATAACTGGGAGGAACAAATGAGATCAGGGATCCCGTGAAGCGAAAAAAACACAAAAAATTTTTTTTCATTTCCCAATATATTCAGAATTTCTGGAGATCGACCCATTACCAAAAATAGTCTAAATAAAATTCGGCTGGTGGTACGCGGGGCTCACTAAATTCCCCCAAATAATAAATCCTATTTTTTTTCTGAATAATCTAATCCCTCACTTGAACTTTTGAAATTTCATATCACAACCCCCCGACGATTAAATCATGAGATATCTCTCCAGGATGTTGGCTCCCCCGCTTCCGGAGTGAGAATATATCCCATCGATCGATTCCCGAAGAAAGAAACCGGTACCTCGTGCCCTCCACCCGCTGCCTCCCCCCGCAGCCAATAGATCACTGTCCAGGTGGCTGCGATCGGCCTAACGATCGAATATTCCTCAATCGACTCCAGCGAATCCCCCCCTACCTCCCCCCAGGGGGAGATCTAATAATCGTACGGAGTACGCGACTCATTGGCCTTTTATTTTCTAGTCTAGGTAAAATCGAGTCAACGAACCACTGAAGTGATAATAACACAGTTTCCGGTTGTAACAGACTCACTGGCACATGGAACAATCCATTGGAATATTACAATGTACATATGCACTTATGAATACAGTGCAAAATGAAAAAAAAAATAATAAAAAAAAAAAAATGAGAATAAAATTCATTATACCGTCTCGGCACGTACTCGCTGTTTATGGGCTTGCGTGTATACGCATTGAACGTATGACGGGCTTACACCACCTACCGGACGTCGGTGGTGGACACCTGGTGTTTTCTGCCTTCTAAACCCCCTTTGAATTTTCGACGTTACATTATTTCTACGACACCGTATCTAATATATTGTGAAACCTATGGGTTATCTGGATGTAAGGGAGTGGGGGGGGGGGGGGGGGGGGGGGGAGGGGGGGGGGGGGGGGGGGGGGGGGGTTTTTGGGGGGGGGGGGGGCTGGCAGAGATTTTTTTTTTCCCTAGAAAAAGTATTTTTTTTTATGGTTTGTCTGTTAAGTTGAATTTTTTTCACTTAATTTGTTTTTATGCTGAGAAAATACAGAAGTTTTTTTTTGAGAATTTGTCGGGAATTTTTGGACAGGATTTCGGGCACAACTGGGGAGAGCGAAGTGAGCGAACTGAGCAAGACAAGCGAACTGAGCAAACCCAGGAGACAATAAATAGATCAAAAATCCAGCAGATTACAACAAAACTCTCCGAAAGATGGAAATTAATTTTAAAAAAGTGATTAATTTTTCAAGGGCTTTGTGTAAGTTTAAATAAATCGTAATCACTCTCACTGAATTATCTTCACAAATGAGGTCTCCCAGATTTAATTCCCAACAAATTCCTTTTAAATTTAAACACTTGAAAATAATTCCTCTCAATCACCAATTCTTTCCTAAAATTCTGAAAAAAATTTGAGCTCGTTCCAAAGAAAAACAATCTCGTTTTGATAAATAACAAATTAACAAGAGGGCTTGCTATTGATCTTCTACCCCACTTTCCCCAAAAAAATAAAAAATAATTTCCGTTTTAAGAAAAAAAAATCACCGAAACCCCCGACTCCTGCCGATTCTCCACTTGCTCACAAATTCCCCCTCCCCCTCAGTATTTATAACTGCGTAGGACTACAATTTCCAAAGGTGAAGAATACATTTTATTGTAAACGATTCCTTTTCGAGATAGTCGAAACGCCTCCGCGTGTTGAGTCCAATGTCGTTGCCATGAAGTTCATCGAAGCGTCCAGTCTCACTGGATTTCCACTTTCTTACCTCTATTTTATTTGAAATTGAGTTACCGAGTTGTTTGTTGGAGGAGGCAAGAGAGATAGAGAGAGAGAGAATTCGAAATTGCAAGAGTTTCACTGAGGAAAGTGAAAAATAAAAGTTCAACCGATGATATTAAATAGAATTAAATCATCTCTGGATGAGATGTATCCCAGGGATTTCGTGTTAAACTCAACGTAACGCGGATATCGATCGCGGACGTAACAATTGCATCATCCCCCCCGCGAAATTCGTAGAGGGAGAGGGGTTAAGTGACCCTCGCTGATGTAACAATCGTCCCCAAAATGGTAAATATTTACCTTGGAATTATTGAAGCTGAGGGACTCGTAGTCCGAGTCGACGTAGAATTTAGAATTCATCTCCTGATGAAACCACATGATGAAAATTAATTTTTTTTTCAACGATCAATCGATTGATCCTACTCCACTATTCAATGTCTCCACAGTAAATATATTAGTCTCTCCGCAGTTATACCATCACTCATGAAAATCCAAGTAACGGGCATTTTTTAATTAATTTTTTTTTAAGGGAAAAATAAACAACAACTGGGACAACGAAATTATGGCTGTGAGTTGGACTGCGTCTGGTAGCGCAATGTGTCCTATTCCCACTCTGACCCTGGAAGAAGTGCGGGACATGCTGGGGCTTCACTGCCGGTGGAAGGGGTATTCATAATTCAACTCGCACGCCTGCATTTGTTTTGTATAAACAAAAAAAGAATGAACAAAAAAAAGTGATAAAATGTGATGAAAGAATTTTGACGATTACTCGGCAAATAAATTTCCAGTCTATTCGTTTAAATTATCAGTAATTAATTCGTTCGATTGATCAATGTGGATTAATAGATTGTGACGATGGCAACGGTTACGTTATTGACGACTCCAGAGCCCCACTTGGTGCCCGGGTAAGTCCCTCTCTGATGATGAAAGTAATGGGAGGGGGAGGGGAAACCAACAAAGACTGGAATTTATCTTCTTTGTTTTACTGCTGATTAGGTATGCGGGCTTCTGTCCACAATATCGGTATCGCTGTGGCGAAACTTATGGTAATGTTACGCACAAATTGCTCCTCGATCCCACCATCGATCGCTCAGAGTCGATGATCCTGTCTAATCGAGTTGCCGATGATTACGAGGTTTTGGAGATTTTTTTTTTTTCAACGACGAAATTGGAAAACGAGATGAAAGTTTTGTCAGCAGTTTTATGGGGATATCTTGGAAATAAAAGGAGATATCAAAATTTTTGATAATATCGTTTTTGTTGAGCTCTTCGGTAGCTACAAAAAAGTATTGAACACAATTTTCGCTATCTCCAGTAGATTTCAAGATATTTTTTTAAAAGAAAATCGTGAAAAATTGAGTTGGAATTTGTCCCTTTTTCGTTGTTTTATTACTGACGAAGCAGATGAAATTGATTAATCTGATCGAGTGCGGGAAAAATCAATGATTTATTTCAGGTGGTGAGACCACCCAAGGATGATTTAGACATCGTGACGGCCCGCACGAAACGTATGGACGCAACATACAAGTATCCGATGTTACCGGGTTACCAAGGTACCTCGAGATTGTGAAATTCAATTCAATGACCTCTTGCGAAATTCCCCCACTCGCGTATTCACAAGTTTTTTTTTTTTTAAAAAAAGGTTTTATGCCAAATCTCAATGCTCGATTGGGCCAGAGATTCACAATATCGGCTGTCGAAGGTCTGGCGGACTTTGAGCGTCAGCAACTCAAGGACAGAGCCGCACTCAATCAGCTCAGAAATGTCATTACACTTCAGGGAGGAATGGCGGAGCCCAGAAGTTTACCTGAACGCGCAGTAAATTGTCACAATTGTCTCAATTATCCCTGAGAAAATCCAGTGATTTTTCCCAAATATTTTGGCCAATTGTGGAAAAAAATTCAACAAAAATGTCCCCATTACCGATGAATTTGGGGGAGTAAATTGGATGGAATATTTTTAAAAAATTTGCTTTGATCAATTTTAGATGAAAAAAACAGAATTCAAAATGCCATTGCACACAGTGAGACCGGATTGGGCGAGAATGATGAGAAATTTGCCGGTCGAGGAGGCCTGCCACCCGCCCCCGAGTGCCAATCCGTCCCCTTATTTCATGGAAAATACTAGCGACGAAAAATACTTTATCAACGGTAAGCCCCAATTGTTTTTTTCCCCCCTTCAATTGTCTCCCACAATTGGCCATTATCTGACATTTTCTGTGAATCTAAATTTGTCAATTCTCATTCGTCCATAAATTTTTGTCTCATCGGAGATGAGTGAAAGCCGAGTGGATCCAGTCAACGAAAGTCAGTACAAGATATTAAATTAAATAAAAATAATATATTGTATTAATTATATTCTCCAGGATATACAGGACATGTTCCACACGCTCACGAACACTTTGGCGGATCTCACAAGCCAATAACAAATAGCGCATTATGTGAATTTACGACTAATTATCGAGCGAGACTGAGCGCCGAGTGGGCCCCAGCCTCAATATCTCGACCTCATCCCCCTCTTCTCATTCAACCACCCGAAATATACCACAAACACGTGGGGATGATCCCTAATTATCTGGGGCACGTGCCCGGCGCGGCCTTCAGGTGACAATAATTTCCCTGAGCATTTGTTAATTTTTATCGCAACGCATAAATTTAATAATAAAATGTCCCCATCGGCTCTCAAAAAAACCGAGAAATTGTGGAAAAATTCGCACAATTTTTTGAGAAAAAAAAAAAAACCTCAAAACAATTTAAACAATCGCAATATTTTCAGTAATTTTTACCCCCCAGATATGGTAAGACGTTTGGAGTGGACACTCGAGACGCAAAAAGATGGCTACGAGGGGACTTCTCTCATTAATCAACATTTTAATAATAATGTGCAAAAATACATGACAATAAAGAGTAATAAAACAATAAAAATCATCTGGAATGGATTATCATCAGCCCTGCTTTGTCTTCCACTTCTTCAATATCTCGGCGGCCCTCTGGAGGTTTTCATCCTTCTTGATGAAGCAGTAGCGGACAGTCTCCTCGGCCAAGTGCTTGTGCTCCTCACTGTAAAATGCTGACGGCGGAATTCCCTGGACCCCCACGTTCTTCGTCATCCATTTGGTAAATCTGTAATCCTTGTAATTGTCCTGCTCCTGATCGAGCCTCACATAATCCTCTAATGACTTCCAATTAGCAATCATGAAGTAACCACCTTCGGGCACTGTCGGCGACATACCAACATCCGAGAGAAACTTCGCCATGTAATCACGCTTGGGTAACAGTTCTCTCGCGAGACTCTCGAAGTAACAATCTGGCTGTCCGTAGCGTTTCAATTCCTCCTCGAAACCCATCGCTACAGCTTCCTGGTGAGAAAAATATTATTCTCAATTGCTGAATGAGGTAAATTGGGAGTGATGAGAGGACAACGATTCAGTCCATTTCCGTTGACTGTTCCAAATTTTTTTCTGTATTTCTATCCAAACTCAAAATTAATGACCAGCTGTACCTAAAAAGTTACAGCGTAACTTATGGCCAATAAAATTCACTTGTCAATCAACAATTTAAATACCTCATTAATGAATATTTTTAAATAAAAATTATCGAGACGAGTGACAAAAGTGTCTCATTATTTTACTCCGAAACTTCTCCCCCCGGACGTAATTTGACTTATTTAATTTGAAAAAATCGCATAAATTGCAATTGTTATACTTTGCAATTACCCTATTGCTAATTAGCACGATTAATGTACCTGGATAGGCGTTGCACAAGTGTAAACACAATTTTGATGAACAATCTTGAGATTATTCAATAAATTAGCGGGCCCATATGCCCAACCAATTTTCCATCCAGTGACACTGAAGGTCTTTCCAGCGGATCCAATGGTAATCGTACGCTCATACATATCAGGAAGTGTCGCAATTCTGATATGCTGAGCCGGTTCGTACACCATCCACTCGTATACTTCATCCGACACTACTAAAGTATTCCATTTCTTCGCTAAATCAGCAATTAATTGTAGCTCATCTCGGGTAAATACTTTGCCCACTGGATTGTGAGGTGTATTCAAGATTATTCCCTTAGTTTTATCATTAAAAAGACTCTCCATTTCTTTTTTATCAAATACCCAGTCGGCGGAGCTCGTTATTCCCGAGGATTTTGTCTGTGAAATTACCAGATAATTATAAAATATTCTCGCCATTAAATTTAATAGAAAATCCTCGCAATTTCCCTAGACTTTCATTTAAAATTCTATTTTTGCCTGCAATTTATTCTATTGACCCATTTTCCCAAATTTTCTTCTCCTCAAATTGCCCAAGTTTTCCCTTATTTCCTTAGACAAAAAAAAGCCAGTGAAAAATATTTTTTTCCCCAGAATTTTCGATTACATTTCCCGAGGATTTCGTCTGACAAATTATCAGATAATTAGAAAATTTTGTTTGCAGTCAAATTTAATGGAAAATCCTCGCCATTTCCCTAGATTTTCATTTAAAATTCCATGTTTGCCTGCAATTTATTCTATTGACCCATTTTCCCAAATTTCTTCTCCTCAAATTGCCCAAGTTTTCCCTTATTTCCTTAGACAAAAAAAAAGCCAGTGAAAAATATTTTTTCCCCAGAATTTTCTATTAAATTTCGCGTATTAGGAAATCTCAATATTTAATGCTCAAAATTTTTAAAAATGTCTTCACTGACTGGTTTCAATGGAATAAACCTGGGAATTCCCCCAGCGGACTCGACCATCGGTACATAGCAATCGAAAAACGGTTCAATGATAATCCACTCATCTCCAGGGTTGGTGTGTCCCTGAAGAGTGGCAAAGAGTGCCTCATATGCCCCAGACGTCACCAGAATTTCATTGTTAGCATCGAGACAACGATTCAACACTTTCGAGTACAATTTTCCAATGGCATTGACTAATCGCGGATGTCCCTGAAACGATAAAACTAGAATTCAGATCCTGCAGTGGTCTTATCTCTTCTTGTTATTCTGTTGAACAGCTGATAAGACGTCACACATGCTGATCCAAGACTGATTTGAACTTACAAATCCTCTGGTGTATTGATTCAAGAGAGGATTTTCACTGGTGACCGTCTGAGCCAGGGCTTTCGTCACATGCTCTGGTGCATGAAAATCAGGAAATCCCTGGCCCAGGTTGAGGGGCTTGTACTGCAGAGCCAGTCCAATATATTCCACCCTAAAAAAATCTTCAATCAAATATCTAGCGGTTTGTGAGGAATAATTTGTGAGGTTAATTCGTTATTGCTCTAGTTTTCTCAGGATTCCTCGAAAACCATTGGAGATGGAGATCTAAATCCAATGGTCCTCGATTCCTGAGGAGATTAGAGGCCTCTCAGGCCCCGGAAATCATTAAAAACCAGGCCCTTACCCACCAGAACCCAGAGGAATCACTGATCACTTTCTGATTAAAAAAAACAACCAAATCTTTCAATTTATCTCATTCTAGAAATGAAAAAACTCACCAGACAGACTTCTCGTCCTTGTATCTACCAGGCAAATCAAATTTCGACATCACACTGGAGACACTGTAAACTCTCTTATCAAGACTACTCAACAAATCCCGTCCAATTGCGTGTCTCAACAGTTTACCAGCTGCAATCATCTAAAATTCAACCATACTATTGAAAATAATTATCAACGATGAAAATTCTAAGACCTTATGCAATAATAAAACATGCAATATATTCTCACAATTCTGTACAACAGTTCCACAAATCCATCAACTCAACTAGTTCCCCAATAATTAATTATGCAATAAATTAACACATTATTAAGGGGGGCCAATAGCCGGGTAAACAAATTTACGTAATCAATGTCTGATTCTCGTGAATACGTTGATTAACGAGAATGTTTATTGTGATTATCACTAGGAAAATAGTAACAATAAATAATTGATTGATAAGTGATAACAGATTGGAGAGGTATACGTACCAGCAAAAAACAATTTTTTTAAACAATTTATTTCACTGAATTTGTCAGCACCAGTGGAGGGAGATTTTTTTTTAGTTTAGCACTGGCCAGAGGTATCAACAGCTGACTCGGAAAATTCCTCCTTTACTGACCGGAATGTGCTTTGATATATCTATCAACATCTGTCACTGATTCATCCCATCCCCTCCCGTGGCCCGTAAATAAATATGTGTACGTGATTCATAGATTCATTGTTGAATTGAGACGTTCGGTTCCAATGACATCGCTCCTCCCACTCAGGGCATGGCCAGTTCATGTTTCAGGTGAGAAAACTCTCCTTTTTCCTTTCAATTTATCATTATTTTATTATTCAAATTCAAAGTAAACGCGAGTCTGTGATTTTTTTAACCACTCGATAATTAGGAAATGAGAAAAATACTGAGACTTTGGTACTTCAGGTTATGTTTGGGGTAACAGAGAGCACTTTAAGATGTTGATAAATCATTTTAATTATTGTTTTGTCAATGAAAATTTGGACAATGCGACCAATGGATTCTCCATTGGTTCATTGACTCCTCTGGGGGATTACGAGTAATGAAGATAACGACTGCCCAGGGAAAACAAACTGTCTTTTTTTTAACTTCGATTGATCTAGTGTTTGTTTTAAGATTCACAAAATTTTTTTGTGGAAAAAAAAACCTGCTGTACTATTAATTACGTACAATTGTTAATTGAACAATTTAATTTATCAGCATAATTATTACAGCAATGTGGATGAGTATGGCTTTGAGAGACCAGCTGATTTTGATTATGGTAATTACGAGGAATTTATGTCGGAGTATCTAAAAGTCCTGGCTAAAAGAGCTAAAAAATGGTCAGATATAATAGGAGAGGGTAAATCATTGGAGCGTAGTTTAACAATAAAACGATATGTTCGTAAAGGCATTCCAGGGGAGCACCGGGGAAAGGTGATTAACAACAAACGACTCAATTTTCCCCCTTCATTTAATTCTGATTGATAGAAATCATCAATTTTTATTTCTGTAGGTGTGGCTGTCCGTCAGCGGTGGTGAAGACATGAAAAATGCTAACCCAGATCTCTATCAAAAGCTGCTCAATGAACCTCACAACAGTCAAATTGCTGAGATCATCAGGACTGATCTACCCCGAACATTTCCAGACAATATATTCTTCAATAATACCGTCAATCATCAGCACCAGCTCTACAATATTTTACTGGCATTTGCCCATGAAAATCAAACTGTCGGTTATTGTCAAGTGAGTCCACTACCCGACAATTCATCAATTCCAATCTCCAACAAATAATGATATCATTAATTACAGGGACTGAATTACATAGCAGGATTACTACTGCTTGTAACGAAGAACGAGGAGACCGCATTTTGGTTACTAAAAGTATTAATTGAGAAGATATTACCGGATTATTACACACCAACAATGGACGGATTGTTGACCGATATCGATGTACTGGCTGAATTGGTTAAATTAAAAATACCGGATGTTTATAATCATGTTACTAGTTTAGGATTGCCATGGGCTGTCATCACAACGAAGTGGTTTATATGTTTATTTGCTGAAGTACTGCCAATTGAGGTGACAAGTCAATTCATTATCCCCTCCCCAACAATTTTTACTCTTTATTAAATAATAATAATGATTAATTTATTGTTTTGCAGACAACCCTCAGGATATGGGATTGTCTTTTTTACGAAGGGAGTAAAATAATATTTCGCGTAGCTCTGACTCTCATCAAACGAAACAAAAACAATTTATTGTCGTGCCAGGATTTTGCATTATTGGCTGACTGCTTCAAAGACATTACGAAAGACAGTATAGTACTGCAGTGTCATGAATTTATGCAGGTAATTTATAGAAAATTATCTAGGTAATGAGTAATTTAATTTGATGTTAATGGAACAATCGCAGCAGAACATCCATTTTGCTTTACGATAATTATGCAATTATCTCGTTAAGGATTGGTTTTAAAAAAATATGGTAGATAACTTTTTTGTTGGAAATTAACTCAACTATAAAAAATGTCTTTTGATATTTTCTCGTAGAATCACTTGTTATCGAGATAATTGCAAAATACGGTGATGCAAAATCCTACCAATTTCTTATTTCAAGTGATTCAATATTTCATTATTTTCAGAGTATTTTTAAAGTACCTGGATCATTACCGAGAGCTACCATAGTGAAATTACGTGCTAAAGTATCCCAAGAACGAGAATTACAAAAGAAACCGAAACAGGAGCGGTAGTATTAACTCAAAAAAAGAAAAAAAACCAAGAAAAAAAACAAAACGAAATGAAATTTCTACTTTTGCAGTCTAGTCACGCATGAAAATATTGTTCCTAAACAATTGAATTAACATTCAAAGAATGCATTAGTCTTCGTCCTAACGAAAAGAGAATGAAAAGAGAAAGAAATTCTGTCCACTACGAGAGACTCATACGCTGATAAATCAATGCTCGTTAGATTAGAAAAAAAAAAGGAAAGAGAGAGAAAAAAAAAAGAAAAGTATTAATTGACTCTCTACTGAACAAAATCGCTGGATCGATGATAATTACATTGGGAATGACGATCAATTGAGTTGAGGGTATTTTGCCAATTGATATGAGTCATCAATTTATTGCTAACGATCTAGTAATAATTTATATTTGAAAAATAATCTCTTGCAGTGTATTCACGTGAATTATTTACATGTCAGTGGGGGGGCTTTTTTTTTTTGTCCTAATTATATACAAAGAACATCCAGTGAAATTACTTCTCCAGTAGATCCTTTGCCTCATTTACTTTGGCAGCTATGTAGGGGGATCCCCCTCTGTCAGGATGATTGGCAGACATGACTTTTTTAAATTGCTCTTTGACTTTTGCCCTGTTGGCTGTGGGGGAGACACCCAGAATCAGACTGGCTTCCCTTTTCGTCATTGTCGGCTCAAATCCACCTTTGTAGTATTTACTATTCGCTAGTGACTGTAAAAATAATAATGTTGTTAATTATTAATCACCAATTGGATTCATTAAATTAACTACGAGTGATTAAATGGCGTTTGTGTTTGTAAATGTTGTAATTATCTGAGATTTTAGGAGGTGAAAAAAATTGTCTTCAGACATTTTGATAATTTAATTTGTTAAAAATCATTTTTATATAGTAATTGTCATTGCAATGGAACTCTTCTCCAGAGGATGAACTTGTCTTCAGGAATTTTAATAATTTAGTTTTTTTTAAACGTAATTTTAATCATTTGGGAATTTCCTCTGCAATGGGAGGTCTCGGGGAATTTTGATAATTTATAAAAATATTGGTTGAATGATTAATTAATTAAGTTAATTACTTGAGAGTCCAGTTTAGGAAGGGACTTCAGGGCTTCAGACATCTGTTTAGAGAGAGTTGGCATGGATCTGATAATGTAACGTCCTCCAAAGCCTACAATGGCAATACCAACGCCGGCTACAATAGCTGTACTCGCCTGAAAATTAATAAAAATTAATAATAAATTACCCCAGCGACTTCCGTGAGTTTCTCACTCGTTCGTAATTAATTTATTCCTTCGCAACAGGACCATTTGTTATTATTCCATTGCAGCGTAAGAATTGTTTTAGTTAGGTTAACTCACTGTCACCAATTATTATCAATATTTGACGCACTGACAGCTGTTCCAAATAATTTCTCTAATTTTTTCTCGACAAGTGCACTGACGTTAATTATTTCAATTATTCGTACTTACCATTTTTTTTTCGTTAAGACACAGAATACGACGTAAATTTATGGCAGAGCTAAATAAATGTGACACTAACACTTCACTTTCACTGGTCGCGACGTGCCATCTAGTGGCATCCAGACAACAAAAAATTATCTAGATAAAAATTATCTAGATAACGATAATAAGATAAAGTTATCTCATCGACTGTTCGAGACCCGCCAAATGGATACCAAAATTGAATATTCACTTGGGGCGACGAGAAAAGGTCGCAAAAAAAATCGCAAGAAAATAAAATCGCCTGTGGCGTAAAAAAATCAAAGTTTTCGTTTAGAATAAAAAAAAAATATTATAGCAGTCCTGAAAATGATAAAAGAGAGAAAAACATAATCATTGATTGGGGGCTGAGATCGCTGTGGATCCTTTGGAACATCAGCCCCGAGAGTTGGTTAAATAAATAAATAATTGAATTCGTAAACTCACCGGCGTTGGATGAAAATAACCGCATACATTTTCACCTTTCGAACAACCCTACCTTTGTTGTAGCTCCCACGAGTTGAGATTCCACTGGATTAATCCTGGAATATTGTCCCTCCACTGGCAGCTCTGACGATTCCACTGGAATTAATCCTGGAATCGTGGAATGCACTTACACTCACAAATTGTCCAATTGCATGTCCACCAATTGTCAGAAAAAAATCCAACAGACGACACTCACTGATGCACAAAAATCACCCAAGCACTGTAAATTGACACCCAGTTCACCGACAATGAAAAAATTATTTAATTCTCTTGGACAAGACAAAAAATATCGCCACATATTGCACTGAACGGATTAATCCACTGGACACTCCATTGTCCCAACGATTAACCAACGCCACAACCCACCCCCCCTGCGCCGAACAAAGAAACAAAGGAATGCCAAGGGCTCCTCACACTCGACAGTCCCACCAAAAATTATCAAAAAAAAAAGTTCCCGAGGTACACACTAGCCGGGTTGAGACGCTCGCACCTCAAGACAAATGAAGGTCACAACACATCGCGCACTGTAAACATCCACTCGAAGGGATCGCCCGGACAAAGGAAAATCGAGGCCACCCAGAATCCGACGTCATCCACTGGGCAGGCGAGCTGTTGTCCCGTTTTTCGAGGAAAATATTCGATAAAATTGAGAAGCCACACATTATCACGCACTAGGTACTTCGTAAGTAGAATAAATACTGAACTGAGAACAAAGGAAAATCGCTGGTGGGGAGGGGGAGTGAGGCCCCAGTGTCCCCTCTCACACTAAAAACTCGACAATTCGTCCAAAGTAATGGAAAAATTCACGAACAATCACTGCACCAGGTCCCAACTGACTTTTTTATCCCGCCATTCGCCATATTCGAGCTCAGCGCCAGTGTCAGATACTCCCGTGGATGACTATTACCGAGAATTTTCATGATTTCGACGGAGCAGCACCGCCGCGACGCACCTCTGACGAGAGACTGAGTAGGCTATAATATGGAGTCCATTGGGGGGACCCCCCCTCGACTCTGCGCATGCCCGGAGCGGTGCGCACGCGCAGAGCTCTGATGTAGGCTCCGTATGGTCGCCATATTCAGTTTCAGCCAGTCTCTCGACGCTAGTGCGTCGGAGCGGAGAGGTCTCGAGTAAAACATGGAAATTCTCGGTAATTTCCGTTCTCGCGAGTATGTGCAACTGGCGGTGAGACTGAATACTGAAAATGGCGGGAGTGAGGACCCCGGGGAGACCTGGTGCAGTGTTTTTTTGTGAGTTTTTGGAGTAATTTGGACGAGTTGAGGAGGTTTCATTGTCTGAGGGGATACTGAGGGCCAACAGCAACGACTGGCAGCCTTTGTTTATTTACATTCTGGGGGCTACTGGTTCTAACAAGTGTCGAATGAAGTGTTGGGTATGTTCATCCATTTTGCTTGTACTTTGTGTGGTAATTCTAATAGAAAGGAAGAAAATAATTTTTCTTTACTCTGTCAAGCTTGAGTTTTGTGGCAATTTTTGGGGAGAAGGGATTTCTTTTGTTCTTGTGCTCATTAAATGGGGTTTGTTGGGCCTTTGGAGGGGACAATGGAGTGTCCAGTGGGCCAATCCCTCAAGTGCCAATATGTGTTGAATTTTTTTCTTGTCCAAGACAATGAAATAATTTTTTTTTTTCAGTGAATTGTCTGGCAATTTCCAGTGCTGTGATGATTTTTCTGCCTCAGTGAGTGTCATCTGTTGTGTTTTATCTCTCAATTGGTGGACATGCAATTGGAGAATTGGTGAGTGTAAGTGCATCCAACGATTCCAGGATTAAATCCAGTGGAATCAGCAGACCTGCCAGTGGAGGTCCAAGATTCCAGGATTAATCCAGTGGAATCTCAACTCGTGGGAGCTACAATAAAGGTAGGGTTGTTCGAAAGGTGAAAATGTATGCGGTTATTTTTATCCAACGCCGGTGAGTTTACTCAATCAATTATTTATTTATTTAACCAACTCTCCGGGCTGATTGTCCAAAGTGTCCACAGCGATCTCAGCCCCAACCAATAATTATATTGTTCTCTCTTTTAGCATTTGCAGGACTGCAGTAATATTTTTTTTTTTATTCTAACAGAAGACTTTGATTTTTTTATTCCACAGGCAATTATTTTTTCGTGTGCATTTTTTTGCATTTTTATTGGCGAGAATTCTCTCAGCTTTCAAGCAATCCTCAAAAAATTAGAGTCAACTCACAGCAGACAGCTGATCTATCTTCCTTTATCTCCATCAGCACCAGGAGCTCATATTGGATTTCTGAGCTCATCTGATATTAATTTTGGAATTAAAATTAAAGGGGTTCGATAAATCATTTTGGAAAGTTAGAGAGCTGAGGAAATTCTTGATCCATGGAGCAGATTTCATTTTTAATGATTTTTTGGGTTTTCGATTTTTCCACCGCTTGGGCACTCTGATTTCAGGGATTTTCAACTGGCTGGACACATTTTTGGCGATATCTCAAAAACTATTGGTCCTATCGCTTCGGGGTTTATTCCATTCGAAAGCTGAGCTCATTTCCCATCGATATAGGGTATTTCCAAGTTTTTAAACTAATTTTTCGAACCGGTTTTACAGTTTTTCTAAAAATCTTAAAATTAGCAAAAAAGAGGTGAAAAAATCAGTTTAGAACTTTTCTAATGCCCTATATCGACGGGAAATGAGCTCAGCTTTCGAATGGAACAAACCCCGAGGCGATAGGACCAATAGTTTTTGAGATATCGTCAAAAGAGTGCCAATTTTGGTGAAAAACAGAAAAATGGAAAGGGGGGGGCCTTTGATTTTTTGGCATTTTGGCCTGTTTGGACTGGCCAGCTGGCCCACCGGGGATGCCCGAATCTTGGTTTTTTTGAAGGAACATGCCTGGGTAGGCCTTTTTGGGTTTTTTTTGGCAGTTTTTGACCCTTTTTTGGCCTTTTTTGGGTTTTTTCAATTTTTCAGCAACTTATCGTCGTTTTTAAGGGTTTTTAAACGTTCAGGGGGTTCTAGGGGTTTTCACTTTGGTTTTTGGGCCCTTTTGGCATCACTTCCAGGATATTTTAAGCCATTTAGCGACTTTTAGGGCCTTTTTTAGAAGTTTTTGGCACAAAACTGCCAATATCTTGAAAACTATTAGGCCTAGCTCCAAAATTCGAACGCATTTGGAAAGCTGAGGAAATTTCCGATCGATATAGCCTCTCTCTTTTCATTTTTAGCGATTTTTTTGATTTTCGATATTTTGATGGCTGGCAGCCTTCGATTTCCACAATTTTCGGCTGGCTCGACACATTTTTGGCGATATCTCAAAAACTATTCATCCGATCGCCTCAGGGTTTGTTCCATTCGAAAGCTGAGCTCATTTCCCATCGATATAGGGTATTTCCGAATTTTTAAACTGATTTTTTCACCCCTTTTTTGCTAATTTTAGG
>JAPYZN010001953.1:0-23352 GCA_030522865.1 Psyttalia lounsburyi
TTTCCGACACAGCGTGATGAAATAGTATATTTCGTAACAAGTGAAAAAAATATTATTCGTAACTCGTGAAAAAAGTGATTTTTGACTCGTGGGATTATATCACTCGCCTTCGGCTCGTGATATAAACCTCCCACTCCCCAAAAACCATTTTTTTTCACTTGTTACGAAACATACTATTTCATCTCAATGTGTCGAAAAATCACTTTTCCGACACAGCGTGATGAAAAAAATCATTTCACACCGAGAGGTCACTAAACAACTCTTCACACAACAATAACTATATAACAAGTAAATATTTCATTACAGGATTACCATAACAAGATCATAACTCTCACTGGCATCAAGTGTTAAACCAATTAATCCCCCAACCACAAATAATCAATTGGTATGAAAAAAAAAAAAATAATTAATTAGACCGTATGTTAAACCGTTTACAATAACTTCTTTCTTTTTTTTCTCATTAGTCACGCAATATTGACCCGTGAAAATAATCAAAACCGTCAGATGGAAACAGCCGCGTTTCTTAGGTATGTTATAAAACCCTGAAAAGGATGAGGAGGGGGGGGAGGAGGGGCCTTTCCACTTGGACGAGCACCGCCAGGCCCCAAGGGATTCTCAACGTGAGTTTCTCGGTTTATTGTCAATATCAGCAGGATAAATGATAACATTCGAGAAATGATGGAACGAGGTTGAGAACAACTGGATGGTAACCGGGCGGTCCGGCTAGCACACCTTCAAGGTCGTACACTGGCCGGCATTAACTGATACTTGCATCCCCCCCCCTCCCTCCCTTACTCATCATTTCGTCTTTTTGTTGTGATGAATGGATGAAAAAATTATATTACTGCCTCTACCATTATCCGCAGACTTTATTTACCCTTCAATCTTTGAGAGTAAAAAAAAGATCCTTTTGTTCAACAAAGTCTAGGTATTTTATTCGCTTTACGATGATTAATGTTAGAATCTTTAATTGTGGAGTTGTTTATCCGCTGCAATGGATAATTATCGGTGAATTATACCCCGTTCGATGAGCGTTATTTGAAAGAATTGGATAATTGATTGTGTAATAATTGTGACGTATTTTTGTGAAATTGAAAGATATTTTACTAAATATATTTTTTTAATATTCTATTGTTGGAAGCAGGATATTTCTACGTTCTCTGATTTTCAGGGGAAATTGTGGGAAATTGTCTGTTCGATTTTTTTGAAAAAATATTATAATTTGAGAAATCAAAAAAATTAAGTCTTGTAGACTAGAAACCTCTGAGGTCAGTTTTTTGTGGCCCAGAATTGAGATTAGATTGTCTACTCGACTTCAGGGGACTTCTGGCTCGTCTGGAGTACCCAAGGGAATCCAAATTCCCTCAAGAATTAAAAGCAATCGGATTTATAAATCTATCTCCAACAAATGTCCAGAAATTCTTAAAAAATCTTAAGTCACTTATACAAATGATAAAATCCTAAGACTTAAGAATTTTTTTTCTCTCTCATTTCTCAGTAATTCCACAGTAAAAGAAGAGCAATTAGAGTAATTCCCAGCCACAAATAATAAAATTGAATATCTAATTAAAACGAGAATATTCCTCATTCTCTTTGACAGAATTCTCTCGTTCAATTCAGTACGAACTCACGATTCACCTAATGGGATCCAAGAAACCGATACCATTCGATCCCAATCAAGTCCTTCGACGGTGGTTAGATACTTGGGTTCCTCGGGGCACTTTCGAGAATTGGGTCGTGGTCAAGCGAGACAAGAAACTCTCAAAGAACGTCGGGGAGAGAAACAAAAAAATTGCAAAGGGAAAAAAATTCTACCAGTGTTTTATCATTCCACTGAATCGCCTCGGCTACCGTGAAATCGATGGAATTGTTTCACTTTTGCTCCATGTTTTGTTGTAGAGACATGTAAATGAACTCTTTGGTATGTCAATGGAGAGAGCAAAAAGAGCTCACAGGAGAATTAAATGTCGCCGTGGAGTATCGCTTTGGTGAGTGAGATAACGAGCAATAGCTGTTTGGTAATTGAGGAAATAACTGAATTACTGGGGAAACAATTTGTCTCTTCTATTAGAAATTAATTAAATCAACTGATATTAATTGGATCAATAACGAAAACGGGGTATTCAATGTACGTAGCGGGTTTTGGAATCGAAATTTGATAACAGGTGTTCAAATAAAAGATTATTTTTTATCGTTAAGAGAATTGATAAAGTAAAATGAAAAACTAGTTATTTTTTTTCTCGCTAAAAGAAACAATTCAATATTAATTTTAGATTATTTTTGAAGAAAAATTGAGCAAAATGGATTTTTTCAAGGGGGAATTGACGAGAATAATTAATAATTAATTAATTAATAATTAATTAACCGGAATTTAGACTACACTGAGAAAAAAGTTCCCTAATAAAGCCTTCATTTTATTTAAAAAAATATTGAGTAAGCTCCCAATTTTTTAAAACTGATTATCAAAAAACTAAAAAAAAATGTTTAATCGACGAAAATAAATCTAATAACCTTGTCCGCTTATAGATTTGTGTGTATTTTTGGCTACAAAACATTAAATTCTATTCAACTGATGAGCTACTTCTGGGAATTGACGAGAGTAATTAATAACGACTTAAAAAATTTATACAGCACTTGGAAAAAAAAAATTTCCTAATTAAGTCTTTACTTTTATTTTTAAAAACTGTTGGGCAACGTCTCCATTTTGTCAAATTGATAATTCAAAAATTAATAGAATTTTTTAATCAACCCAAAAAATCTAATAAAATTTTCCCTTCATTGTCTGTAGTCCCTACAAACATTGAATTGTTTTCAATTGTTACACTACTTCAGGAAATTACCGAGAATAATTAATGACTTGAAAAATCACCGCAATTTTGCCTTATCATACACACAAAGAATCTACTCTTCCCTGAGAAAAAAAATTCCCAGAGTAACATTTGAAAAACTTCTGTAAAAAACTGTCGGTTTAAATCCAGAGCCAGAAAAAAATCCAACAAACTTTTTCGCTCATTTTGGGCTCCCCCAAAGCAAAAAAAAAAATTCTATCCAACTGTTGATCTACCCCGAATGCGAGAAAAAGTCCAAAAAGTGTAAAAAAAAAAAAAAATCCCGAAATAAAAAAAAATTGTTGTTGTGCAATTTCAGCTGAAAGGCTTTCCTCAAACTTTGCGAAATAAATCCCCTGATCCTGCTGAATCTACCATGCTGCACTCATACGTTAACTCCCCCCTCCCCCAGCCGATCTATCTCTCTAAGAAGATACCCACCGACATTTTCTATGTAAAGCCCCCTTGCACAGAGACGAAGACGAATTCCATTCTCACAACTAAAGACTACATACAAGTTTTCCCGGGGTTGGCGACTCGGAATGCCAAAAGCGGGAGTAAGTTGAGAAATAAAATTAAAAAAAAAAAGCCCCGCATAGAAAAATACCCGAGCTCTGGGTGGTCGTTTAGACAAAACTTGAAACTAACAAGTGTATGAGAAAATAGTAAATCCAGCGGATGGAATGTTTCAAGGCTTCCTCAATTTCAATTCCACCATTGTTGAATAATACACGTGTGACGCTCACTACAAACATCCGAGGATTCTCCTGGATTACCGGGAATGTTACACAATCCCGAGAAATCGTCTATTCAACAGATGATCGCTGTTGCCTAAATATTCGCTCTGTAGTCTCATAAAATCCCTCAAATTCCGGTACACGTTTAGCTTACATTTTTTTTACTCTCGTTAAAATCCACTGATAACAGAGGAATGTAAACACAATGGTTAATCGATTTTCCACGCGCTCGCAAATTGCGTTTCAGTGGAGGTAAAAATAACAGTCGGAAACTGGAAAATCGAGCGATTAAAATTCATGGAAAATATGTTTAGAAGTTGGTGAGGGGTCAAAGAGCACTTGGAGATTAATGTTGATAAATATTTTTCCATGGAGTGGAATTAATTAAAAAGATATTTGATCTTTCCTCCTAAATCCAATTGCTATCGAGATAAATAAGTCTCATAAAAATGCGATTAAATCGTGAGAAAAAAGTAAATTCAAAATAAAGTAAGGAAAAAGTTGATTAAAAATTATGTTAAATATTTAATTTTATTTGTACGCCAAATGGATTTTATCTAGTCCTCACTTTGTCATTTTTCAAGCCGCAAACAATTCTATTACCAACGCTTTAATTATTTTTTATCAATAAAAGTGTAAATTTTTGGATTTTTTGTTTCCAATTATTATTTTTGTTTATCATATGCTACTGTACATGTACCGTACTATGTAATAATAAATAACAAATAAAGAAAACATTAAGAAAAATCGATGGGCTTTAAAAAACGTGAAATAAGATTGTATTTAATTAAATGCCTGCTCTTGATATTAATAAACCAATCCCTAACCACGAAAAAAATTAATGTTTCCTTAAAGCCGATGAAAATCCGGATTGAAATAATTTCTATGAAAAAATCATGTGTTAAAATAAAGCCTTTAATTATTACCCTGACCTCCGTCGAAAAATAGGCGAGGCCAGGGTCAACTGGTCCCCCCAAACATCTCAAAAAATATTCACAACTCGAGAATAAATTGTAACTCGTTGAATAAATAATTGAATTAATCGCCCTCAGACTGTGCTCATGACCAAGAGAACGGATTATTCACTCCATGAAAACTAAATTACTCCATTTCATCAGGGACTTAATAAACTTTAACCATAAAAAAATGGAGGCCTCCATTTTACCCCGTCCGTGAGTGAGCCGTTATTTACCGGCATCCCTCTTGTCCGGGGCTTAATAATTCCAAATAAAAATATTTTCCCCGGATTTAGCAGGAGCCAACAGGTGGCCATTGCCGAGAAGGAGACCCCCCCATTCACCCCGACAGACGAGGCTGATGACCCGAACCAAAACACTCCGGTAAAAACGACACACTTTTTTTCCACTACTCGTTCCCTCTCCCCACCGGCCAATTCATTCAATGCCCTCAGAGTAAAATAAAAGAATGAAAATATTTACGCACGTTGACCTTGGGACATACCTTGGAGATGTTTCAGTAGCAGCCGAGGATTAACCCTCCAGTGGAGCCTCTCGGAATGCGCAGGATGTGCTGTTGTCGCATGTGCACTGATCAACTCACGTTTCACTGTTTTTAGATCACTTTTTCAACACTTGATTTTACAATTTCGCGACTCGACGGGATTACTTGCACTGGCAAACATCTGAGAGGCTTCTACAGGGGGAAAACAAACTGCGGTTGGGGGTAAAACAAAAACAAAGGGATCACCGGAATGCCGGACCGGACAGACGAGAGCCAACGGTAGCGCTCGACGTCCCGCGAGCGAATGCGGTGAGCACGAGTTGGGGCGATTGGAGAGGGGCTGGCGGCGACTGGAGCGCACTCGTCGGGGTATTTGGGAACTAGTGCAGCCGCGGGAGCGCTCGGTCAGTTTAAACGGGACAGTTGCTGTGTTATTCGGTGTTGATAAGCGCTGGGAAATCTGTTGGTGATAGTTCAATTGAATAATAATTTATTAACAGGTTATTTAGACGGAGGAAAAATAATTGGGAAATTATATTTCTTACGCTGAAGATATTTATCCATACCTTATGAACATTTTTCTGGTCTGATGGATCTTCAGCAGAATTAAGCAACTTAATTGTTGATGAAACAGATGTTGTAAATAATTAATTTACTGGCGAATGAAAACATTGAACTACTGCTCTCCAGCAATCGTTCAGAACTCAATCTCATTTTTGATGAATCGATTGGAGAATAAATACTGAGGACATTTTAAAAATGTTAAATCTCCTCTAGTAGATATTAATTAGATATTAAATTATTAAACATTACGACAAGTCCGATTTACGTTTAATTACTCTCCCCATTGCACTCCGTGGGCAGTAATAATCAGTACCAGATAATGATGAAAATAATTAATCAAATAATTCCGTATCATGAGTTGGACATACTCAACAGAATCCCAGAAAATGTACAGCTGATAAAATACTATCAGTTGATAACAGAGAGTCCCTGTATCTCGTTATCCCGCAAAAGAACTCTCCAGTGAATAATTTTTTTTCTGCCTCACTCAATAAATAAAAAACGTCTAAAAATTGTTCTGAATAGTCTCCCTCATCCTCAGGTGAAATCAACAACAGCCGAATCTTTTTGTTATTTATTCATTCAATTTTATTTTAAACAATATGTTCATTTGAAGGACAATCGAATGCCTCAGGAAATGAATATGATATAGTAAATACGATTTTGTTTGTTCTTTGTTTTTACAATTATCATATACACAATAATTATAAGGTAAAATTCATCCCTTCACTCTTGCTTCATTTTCAATAATCAAAAATTGCAAGCCTAAGTCCGCAAACTTAAAACAATAAACGACAAAGAAAGAAACATTGAAATAATAAAATCTTACGATGAACGAAAAAGAGACAAAACAAAAATATATAAAGAACCAAAAAAATTATTTATAGAGTACACGTTTACAGTGAACCATCCCCATAACCGTATTCGACGATTTTCTAACTCTTAATTGCATTTACAAACATTTTCTCTAATCATTATTTGTTTTTTTTTTTGTTTTTTTTCATTATAAAGGCTCTCTCCATCCCTCTCAATCAATTTTTTTTAGCTGAGATTACTATAAAATAGGTAAAAAAGCCCCGTTATTTTCCCTTTGTTTCATTTTTCACCTTTCACTTCACAAAATATCTCGCGAAATATCTTACATGTATATTGTCACGGTTGTCATCATTTTTTTTTTGTTTAAAAACTTCATCTATTTTAGTTTGTCGTTGAGGCAAGCTGCACAGATTTTTTTCCGGCCCCCCCCCCCCCCCCACCCCCACCGGCCTCACAAATAAATGCGCCATTTGTTGTTTATTTTATCTTAATCATCAATGAATTGCTCCAGTCGATAAGAAAAGAAATGCCAACTTGAATAAATCACAAATAAATTAATCGAGGAAATGATTATGCCATCAGAGAACGAGTAAAATTGCTGTACAATGAAAAAAAAAATATTTCCCTTTGATTTTTCATTGATTAGAACCTGAAAACAATCAGTACAACAATTTCCCTCGTCTTCCATCGATCTTCCTTTAATAAAAAAAAATGGAAACAATGCTTTACGCAACAATTGAAATAATTTCATTAACAAATTTATTGTTTCACTGCATCGAAGAGGTGGCTCAGCTGTCGAAATCGTCCAGCCTTCACACCAATAAATATAATAATTAATATGATGAATAATTAATGATAATAAAATAAATAAAAAGCGAGTAATTAAGTTGTTTTTACGTTTTCTTTTTCTTCATCATTTGTCTCATTAAGCGAGTTTGGTCATTCCTTGGTGCTGTTGCCCTTCACTCCCATTATTACCTCATTTCCTCACTATTTCACTCATTCGTCATTTCTATCGTCTCACTTCCATCCATTTATTTCATTTCCATTTCTGACAATTTGACTTTAATCTCACACTTGCCAACAGAATTTACGTTTTCTTTTTTTTTCTCTCTTTAGATAATTAATGTCTCTGTGTGCTGATGTTGTCCGTATGGCCGATTTATTAATTCATCTAATTAAAACAATTGCGTGCAGTTAATGTGCAAATAATGGAGAAAATAAAATGTAGAAAAATTGAATGGCTCTTTAAGGGAAAAGAAAACATCATAAATGGATTATTGAGCACCAATTAATCGGGAATAAGACGAGAGGAGAAATTAATTGAATTCAATGAAAATTGGATAGACTCGTTTACAGATGCATTTTAAAGAATTGTTGATTTGACTATTGATTATTTGTTTTGTTTGTTATTTTTTTTTGGAACGAACGTAAGGACAAAAACTATTTTCAGCCCCAGTGACACATTTATCGGAAATAGACATATATGTATAGTAGTTCGGTACGAATATAATAAAATAATATAGCAATCATATGAATAGTAATGTAATATAATATGATAATAATATAATAAGGTTTTCCCTTCTTCTTTCATGTGTACATATATATGTATGTATAAATATATTACATTTATGATGTAATGGGTAAAGGCTCGAAAGAAAGAGGAAATTAATAATTCAACGAAATAAACAGCAGTCAAATGATTAAGGGAATTGATTATTACTTTTTCTCGTTCATAATCATTGAATTTTACGGTCATTTCTGCTGCTTATGCTATCATTAAATACAAATTGATTGAACTCTCCACGCATTTCCACTCTATTCTCTCAACCACGATTGGAATTTTGGTATTTTTGATTCTTGACAAATTACATTTTGATCGATTCGATTTGTGAACAATTGTCGGTACAATTGTTTGTTATTTTCAGGTGTCAATATTTTATCTGGCAATTTTTGGCAATTAATTCTTTTGAAATATGAAGCCACTCGAGTCGCCCCAGGCCTGATATCTCCTAATAATTTGTTAAATCGTTTATAAATACTCATCTAAAATATGAAAAAGAATTTCGCAATTTTGTTTGATGAATTTTTCACTCACTACATCCGACATTGTTCCACAGTTTTGAATAGAAAATTGTATCCCGTGAACCATTGGACCGCATGAAAAAATGTTTGGGGCCAGTGGAGCTATCCCGAGTGATTCCCAAATTCAAATTGCCGAATTAAAGAAGAAAAAAAATTAATAATTCTATCCATTTCCAAGCTTTCCTAGCAATTATCGTGTTACGAATGCTTGAAAAATCCCACCTGGAGCCCGACTTTCACCTCATCCTAGCTCCCAACTTTCTAAAAACTCATTCCTCCATATTTTTTCCAATACAAAAATTTTGATGCACTCTTTGCGCATGGAAAACGTCTTTTTTTGAGAATGAGATAATAAACGAAAACAAGCAAGAAAGGAAGTAATTAAAGACTATTTCCCCTCCTCGTGGCTGAGAGAAATTATCAAATGATTCTTTTTTAACAAATGAACAAAACAAAACAACATTTGGTGGACTGGTGTTATCATTCTGCGCCAGATAATAATCTGGTATAATTTTAAAATGTTTTTAGTCATCTCTTAATTCATTTATTTTCTTTCATTTCGGTAAGACATATGGTAGCAAAAATTTGGGGCGGACAAGAGCCTCTTTGAATTGCAATTAACTGACAATTTTTCAGAGAGCTCTTCCCTCAAGGCGGCGGCACTCACAATACCTATTTACAAAAATATACACATGAGCAACTTACTTCTTACTTGTTTTCTCGTTCTCCTCATTATACTCATTAATAAAACTTCGAATCTCTCAATCACAATTAAATCTACTGTTTCGGTATTTCTCTCGCATTTATATTCGATTGATTCACTAAAACCTCTAATTTCCCCCTCAATATCAACTAGGTAATGTAAAGAATATGTATTGATTTTTTTTTTTTCATTTTTTCCCCCTTTTCTATTTTGGATAATTTAATAGTTAAATTACTCTCATTACTGATTTCATTACTCACTTTTATAAGATCTTATCTACAAAAAATTGTTCCAACCGCGATTTAACGTCTTCAAAATGTACAATCGCCAGACATACGCGGCAAATTGAAAACAATTTAATCCCCCCCCCCCCCCCCCCCCTCCACCGGCGGAAAAAACTCGAGGGCAAGAGCGCTCATATACAGATTATACCAATAATTTATTAAATTTAACCTTTAACATTAGAACTATCTGATTTTTTTTTCCCCTCCTACTGTAATTTGTCTATACGTAAATAAACTATTTATAATTCTGTGGGCACGACAATTTTTCTGCGCACGAGTCGAGTTAATTCTCCTCTATCTATTAATAATCGAGGATACTTGGATAATTGTCAAGTACACTCAATCGACAGCACCACTAGATTTACTGAATTTTCATCTACGCACAATTTTACAAAAGCAGGACGACCATTTTAATTTGAATTTGATTTTTTTTTTTTTTCGAGAGTGTGAGTGGAGGAGGGAGAATGAAAAAAAATATATATATATCGAGACCTACCGATCAGTGATGCCTTCAGTATCGAATTAATTAATCGCAGTCTCAATGCACTTTTCAACGTTTTAAATAGCTCAGTAAGACTAAGTAACGTGCTCATTTCCAGAGTGGAATACGAACCTGAAGCTCGAGTTATTGACTACGATGTCATCAGGACTCATTCCTCAGCATTAATTCAGGACATATAATTTTCATTGTGTCAGTTATTCAATTTGAATATTATACATTTTTTTTTTTTAATCTTTTGCAGGGCGTCCCTACCACCCAAATTATTTGAAACCATTCGTAATCCTGCCTTTCCCCCTCTGACTCTTGTAGAAAACTAGTTGAATTAATTATTGCCCTTGCAACGAGTTGATACACGTGACGAGGGCTACGTGAACATTGTGGGATACGTTGTCATGTTGTGAGGGAGAGCCGTTATGTAGTTGGGAGTGGGCGGCCTGGGACTGTGCCACTGGGGTCAGAGGGCTCGTAGTTTCTTTATTCCAGCTTGTACGTAACGCACTAGATCTCGCAGCGAGCTCTTCAGTGTTAGGGGGCCGAGTTTCTCGTCCAATTCGACGAAGAATTCTGAAAAGACGAGACACAAGGGGGTTAATTGTAAATTTGTTGGCCAGATTGGGAGGACTGGCTGCCCCCGGGGGGAAGTGTCATTATCGAGGGGATTAATTAAAGTGGCTCTACGCTTTTGATTAATTAAAAGATTGTGAACGGTAATGAGTTTCTCGAAAAATTCACTGGAGTTGGAATCGCATTTCCAGTCTCCTGAAATAATCAACAAATAAAAATAATTCAAGTCACAATTGCATCCGCGGACGATAGCTCATTCTTAAAATTAATTGACGCTATTCAAATGATTGAAAATCATTTTAAAAAATTAAATTTCTTCTACAAACAAAGCAAACGGGAATATTTAAACAACAAGAGCTGATTGTCACTCGAAATCTGTGAAGATTGTCAAATCCTACCGAAGGAGCAAGTGTCCGGCTGATCTTCCTCAGGTGTAATTGACAATTTTTTTTTAATTATAAAAAAATACTTCCAATAATATTCTCATACTCACCACGATGCTTATCAGTGACAAGTGCATTAGCCTGATCCCAGAGTTCATGGCAACTCATGAGCAATGCAAACTGATGAGTCAATTTCTGCATAGCCGTATGAACATTTAATGGAACACTGACGTACATTGCTGCTGGTGGTTGTCCAGTTGCAGCCCCACGATTTGCTAATTCACCACTGCTGTAACCCGAGCTCTGGCTACCAACTGACCCAACAGAGCCTGCTGGCGATGGTGTGGGCGAGAGAGAGGGAGTACCTTGGCCCTCGGGCTGTACAACAGTTGGCTGTGTTGGCTGTGAAAAAGCGAAATGAAATGCACACTTGTAAAGACTAAAAATCCACATCAAACAAATGCAAGAGCAAAATAAATGAACACACGAATGAATGAGGGATGAAGAGGGGGAAGAGTGCAAACGCTATGTGAATATATTTTCATGAAATTAATGAGCAACTCACCTTCTGATGATAATCACCAACGATCTTCTGAATCTCTTTGGTTTCATTTTTCCTCATTTTGAAGAGTTTCAAGTAAATAAGGGACTGGCACCATAAACTAGAGGGGTAGAAGAAAAAATAAATTAATGATTATTTTTATCTCTCTAGTGTACGGAGGCTGTTCACCCCTCTTGATCCTTCTGGCTTACCTCAAGATCGCCAACTTGTTGTGTATACTACTCTCGGGTGAATTGTTCTGCTGGCTCTTGAATTTGGAAGAGATGTACCTGAATGATTAAAGAAGACAGGGGGTTAAAAATCGAAACGTGCGAGGGCATTTTCTTTGTTAGGGCGTTCATTAGGGGCAATTGTTGAGAGGTTACGAGAGGATACTGAGTGAGTAAAAAAAAATTGGGTTTGCGGTGAAATTATTGAGGGACTTGAATGGAAAAACAAACGAGAATTTTTTTCTTGGCACTGTAATCAATTGATAACAAACTAATTCACTCAATGATTTATAATTTTAAGGCACAATAAGGATATATTTGTCTCGGATTTTTTTTTCTTAAAGCACTTGTTCTCAAAAGAAAAGAAAATTCACGTTTTAATTTCAAGAAAGAAGGAGGTAAAAGGGTTTTTAAAAAGAATCGAAACGGTGAAGTGCATTTTCTTTGTTATGGCGTTCATTAGGGGGTGTAATTGTCGAGAGGATACTCACTTGATGAGACTGAGTGTGTCCTTGTACATAGTGAAGGAGGCCCTGTCAGTTACGGGATCGGACTCCATAGCATGACCGGTTAAAAGGAAGTACAGAACTGCCTCCAAGTACAACATACCCTGGGCTGTTAATTCACACTCTTGGTCTGCACTGTGCTTCAACCTTTTAGCTTCTGTCAGGTACTGATTTTGGTCCCTGAATTAATTGACAACAATAATTAACTGATGAACCTTCAAATTTACGTTATATGCAATTGTTCTCGGCTTTGCATTTAAAATTCTGTTTCAAAACAAAAGATTTGTTCTCACTCAACGGAATAAAAAAATAATTGATACCATTTACAATTGTTTATTGCATCTCAGACCCTTCTTTTATCCAATTAAATTTCTGTTAACAGTCAGAGATGAGATAGTTAAGGAGAATGAAGTGAAAAAGAAAAATTGTCCATTGGTCCAATTTAAGACTTGGTAAATGGCGTTTTGCATTAAAAATAAAAATCTGCTCCTCTCGTATAAAATAGAAAAATAAAGTTCACCAGCATTAAACATTTTTTTGCATCTCAGACACTTTATCCTGTCTGAAGAAGCCAACTATAAAGCCTGATATAAGTTCCAATTAACTTTCTAACGGTAGAAACATTCTTATCTTGCACTCACCGAACCTGGTCCTCTTGAACTTCATTCAGAGGATTGAAGTAGGAGAAGAATACCCTCTGGGGCGGCGCTGCCGGTGGTGGCAGCAGGTGGATATCGGGCTTGTCTTCCCGCTCGTGATTTGTCGGTTGTGCATCATTCTGAAATATAATTGTGTAATTTAGCAACATTCACAAGTTTGGCCAGCAAATACTACTGGATGATGTTGCATGAGAGTTTGAATAGATCCGAGGTCATTATCTCAGCAAAGTTTGATGGTAACTATTGTTTGACGCTCAAATATTCGAGTGAAAGAGCCAAGATTACGTCCCCCAATGTTGCACACAATGTTATAAAATAGGTGGATACTATCATCATAAAGTATGACAATATTTACACCCCGATACATCACCCATATCGCGTTACGATGATCTATTGATTTCCACGAATGTTGACAGAACTAGCTTCGAATTACGTCAGACAGTGGGTAAATCAATACCACTTATTCACAACACTACATTGACTGTTAATGGAAAATATTGTATTTATGGTGTGCGTGCGATGACAAGTGTGATTACTGTCTAAAGATAGTATGCCGATGGGGTGAATTGATATTTAAGGGAGGACTGAGTACAAATGCTCGAGTTAGTGACATTAGATTCAATTTGGGAGCAGCAAAATCCGATAATATCATATTTCTATTAATTTTCAGTTCCCGATGACAATTTCATAAAATTGCCAAATGCATAGTTAAATTATTTGGAAATTAAGCGGAATAAAAAACTAGAGAGGCACAAAATCTACGAGAAACCCAACTAATCCGGCCAAATAAATTTAACCAAACCTTTATCATTCAAAAATTCCATGGAATGTTTATAAAACTCCCTCCCAGAGAATACTTTCACCACAAACTAATCAAGGAAATGATCTTTACCTGTCTTGAAGCAGGTCTGGCATCGCCAGTCTCCTTGTCCCCATGCTTCCGTTTCCTCTTCTTCTTCTCCTTGTGCTCCGCCTTAACTTTCGACTCAACCGAACAAACACTAACACTCGAAACAGAACTACAACTTGGATTACGTTTTCGTTTAGGTGCATTACCGTTCAATCCACTAGCACCACTTGTACCACTACCACTGGGTCCCGCTCTATTCTTCCCATCATTATCACTTATAATTGTCCTCTTAACTTTATCATCAACCTCATTGTTATCACCATGAGTTCTGTATTCCGTTGGTGACACGGAATCAACAATTTCAACAATTTCACCCTCTTCCGGTGTAGGTGGACGTTCATTTTTTATATTAGATTGTCGTGATGTTGGCCTAGTATCAGGCAACTCAGTTCTCTCTCTGAGCTCCTGTCCCCTCGAGGATTGGGGTATGTGAGGGATTCTACTTAAATCGATTTTACATATTAAACTTGGTACTCCATTGGCATACGTTAACGATGGAAAACTTTGTAATGTGGAAGCCTGGGATGAAGGCCTTTTGTATGGGCTTTCACTGCCTGTCGGTGTGTTTGCTGAGCCTGTGTACTCTTCAACGTAAATACCACATTTGCCTCCACCTTTGCCACCCTTGCCACCCTTACCACCGCCCTTGGCACCACCCTTGGCCGTTGAAAAGAGCTTCCTCAATGTGTCACTCTTCTTCTTGTCTTGGACATTACCACCATCCTCCTCCTGGAGTTTTGGTGCTGAACTGTTGTCACTGTCGGAATTGTCCAGTGATGTTGCACGCGTTGGAGGGACCCGGGGACGCGGTGGAACCCTCGCTATTTGTCTGTTGTTTCGGTGGGCTGTTTCAGATTCGCTGTCTGAATCACTGGCACAACCTGGAGATATTTAAGTTGCTCAACAATTGCACTCAATTAACAATTTAATAAAGACTTGAAGAAAAAAATCGACAGAGATTTTTTGTCAGACTCTTTTGGGCAGTTCAAGTCATTTCGGTTTTTAAAAAATCCCAATTTGTAGGAATCCCGAGTTGATTGCATTTAATGTTAATGACAATTAATGTCATTTTGACTGAAATGACATAAGTATTAATTGAAAAAATTGCAGGGCCCCAGCGGATTGTCCAGATCAATTTATAATCAAATACTTTAAAATTCAAACCTGAAGTGTTTGTCACTCGTGAGCGGGGACGTCGGGGCTTCGCCTTCGTTGGACTCTTCTTCTTGTCCTGTTTCTTTGGTGAATCCATCAGCTTTGTACGCTTTGTGGTAAGCCTTCTCCAGTCGGATTCCTCCTCGGAGGCACTGTGCTTTGTTGGTCGCTCATCTTCGCTTGATGATAGGCTCAGTCGGGATTTGCGTTTTTCGGGGAGGGCCGCGGGGGGAGGAACCCTTCGGTCACATTCAGAGTCGCTCGATCTGTGAAGGAATACGAGAGAGTTAGATCTGGTAAAAGCGGACTCTGTTGTAATGGAGGGCTATTCGTGATAACGAGAGGGAGGAATGAGTGCGTCGATTTATTTCATGTCATATGAAATCACTGCGCAATAAACAATTGGAATTTTGGAAATGGTAACGTCAACATCGAGAACCAACGTCGCTCAATTTTTATAAATTTTTTCCTAATAATTAAACTAACCTCTAGAGACTATTCAAATTTTTGTATAAAATTTTTTTCATTTTCAGTGTCGAAGTTTTTTCAAAGAAAAATTGAAACCAATAGAATTGTGCGATAAAAATACTCAACAAATACGATAATTAGTCATTTCGAACAGTTCTCCAATCAAACAAAGTTACTTCTGCCGCAATAATAGAACCTTTCGCATTCAATTCGTGTAAAATCCATCCGGTCATCTCTCCTGATATCACAATAGAGTCCAAAAACATGAAAATGGTACAGTTGTAATGCTCACAATCCAACCAAACGACCACAGTACGTGAAATACTTATTAATACAGTTACCCCAATTACCATAAACTGAATAATTGATCAATTAGCCCTCAATCAATTTTCATTTTGTCAACCACACCGTTAATAACAGCTTTCTGGATATAAATCCACGGAAATAAATTCCCCATCCCCAGACTATGCCATTCCGATGATTTGTGAATTGAAAATGAGATTGAAATTCCAGTAATAACTTTCTATTAATAATTAATAACCGATATCGCGTGCAAAATAGAATGTTCATGATTAATTAATAGCAATCCACCGAGAGTTGCAATTTTGGCTGGAGCATTGACGAATATTGAGCAGACATACAGAGATATATTTTCATTCTTCAGTTGAAATAAACCAATTCTAACGGGAATTCCCATGACGACCAAAATGGCTGTCGATTTATATATTAATTATACCGCAATTACTTAAAAACAAATACCACAGAGCAACAGCAAAGCAGTTTAAGCTTTTGACAATTGTACATTTGATGTGATGTTCGATGAACGTATTAATCAATTAAATTGACTGGACTACAATAAATAAATTATTGCAATTAATTACCTGACATCACTGGCCTCATCCTCGCTGCTGTCAACAGTGGCTTTGGTCACAGCTGGCTTCTTCTTGGGACTGCTAACGCTGCGCTGTCTGTTGCGCTTTGAGTTCACCTTAGACTCCTCATTAGCCGTTCTATGGCTCTTAGGACTCTTGACCGACTCTTTAACCGATTTTCTAGGTCTCCCACGTTTACGTACATCGGGTGGTTTCGTTTTCTCAGGTATCAACACTCTAGGCTCCTCGATCTTCTTCTTGTCGCTGTCAGAAGTGTGATCGCTGTCGCTCAATGTCGCCAGAATTGAACTACTCGTTCTCTTGATGCCCTCATCCTGCCAGTCATTATTACCATCCGCTCGCCTTGTTCTCGACTCCTTTGGCACTTCCTCTGGTGAGCTATCCCGCCTGGAAACGTCCTGGGAGGATTTGTTCTCCGAATTGTGGTCCGACTGCACAGCTTTCTGATCCAGAAAACTACTTAGATTCCAACGAGGCTTAGACTCCTCAGCTGGTGGCTCCTCCATGGCTGCTCTTGGCGATGCTGGTGGAGGTGTACTTGGACCTTTGGCTGGCACAACAGCAGCCTCATCCTCCGAGTCATCGCTGCTGTCCGATCCCGAGTCCGAGCCTGAGTCTGAACTCGACGATGCTGAGCCAGAGCTCTGGGGTCCATGACCAGGTGGACTCGGCGGTCGCTGCTGAATGCATGGACTCTGGGTGTGCTTGCGTGGAGATGAGGCAAGTGGCGAGTGCAAACGCTCCGGCGATAATTGCTTTGGGGGTGTCGCACGCGGGGGCGACAAGGGACGAGGGGGCGACAGGGGACCCAGTGGAGACATCTCCATTGGGGATGGTGGAGCCAGGGGAAGAGGCGCTGGCATCATTGGGGGGAGGATTGCTGATGACAAGCTGAAATTCATCATGAGGGGGGTCAATCTCGGGAATTCGTCTGGGGGATTCGGCTAAAACTCGCGGAATAATCGACAATCGAACATTCAATTCACGGGATTTTCAAGCGAACCAGGAACTCAGGAATTTTTCTTTTTTTTTTCTATCTTTTGATCTACTTACTCGATACTCGGCACTGGAGATCTCGGCCTCGGTAATCTCGATGTGGCTCCCTGCTGAGAAAATAGATTTAATTTAATTAGATTAACTCTGTCATCCCTCAACAAAATAAATTATAGAGCTTATAATCTAATTAATTCAAATTAAATGATCGGTTTCCTCACCTTGAGACCATCGTCATCGCTGTCCTCCGAGAGGCTCAGATCACGTGCCAGATCACTGGAATTGGAAAAAAAAAAAAAAAATAACAGTGATTAGTTCTCCAATTAGAGAGGGTGAGTATCAATTACAGGGTAAACACGGTAAATATGATCATCGATGGTGCAACAGAGCGCGAGGTAAATTTATAGGTAAAGAGAAGAAGAAAAAAATAATAATAATTTGTGAGAGAGCTCTCGAAAGTACTCAGTGGCATCATGAGTGCCGCTGAGTCCGGAGTTAAAACGTATATACCCCGGGAACATACATAAGTGTGGGTACAATATATGTAGAAGGCAAAGAGAGGACAGCGGACATCGACCCCGGGTATGTGCCTCAGTGTGTTCCTGTCCTACCCCCGTCTACTACCGAAGCGTCCGAAGGTTCGCTACCTGACTCCACACTGTACTACACCTCTCGCTCACTCTCATTCTCTTTACCTCCTCCTACTCCTACTCCTCCTCCTCCTCCTCCTCTTGCCTCCCCCCGGCCTCTCCCTGGCGTACCCCGAGGTTTACCCGTTTTGTGGGCTCGTCCACTTGTCACTGCGGGAAATCACAAATGTCGAGGATCTCTAACTGTGCAAATTCCCATCATACGTTCAAGGGCAATAGTTTAATATTCCTCTCATGATGTGAATTATGCGAGAGTTTAGAAATTATTCTCCGTCTAATTATTTTTTAATCAATATTTCTCAAAATTTTGTTCACTTTCAACCTCCCGAGACGCTGTTTCTATTCATCAAAAATAGCTTTATTTACAATTAATTAACCCCATTAAATCATTGCCATTGTCACAGCGGCAGTGATCACTCTCCACTTTTACTCCGATCAGTTCTTGGATGGGTGTCCGGTGCGCCCAAGCCGCCCGGGCGGAGCTGCTGCCGCCATGCGTGAAGATAAAGAACTAAACGCAAAGCTCATGTAGGAAGACACTAGTCAGACAAACAGAGAGCCTTTAAACTTCATTAATAAATAATCCATCACCCCTCCTACTATTGCACTCACTTTCCTCAATATCGCAATTGTTAAAAAAAAAAAATAACCCTGAAGTCTCCATTTACAAACTCCCTCTTGCACTCTCATTATAAAAACATTATTTTTACGTCCAGTGTTGCCAGTGTAGAGTGATAACTCCTTGGTTTTACGAGTCTTTCATTTTCGAGATAAGGATCCCACCAGCAGCATTGAAAGTAAACAGAGTAAAGGGGGGGAGAGAGGGAGAGGGTGTGAAAAATGGAGAGAGCAATTGCAACTGAGGAGTTAAAAGCCCAGAAATCTCCCGAGCTAATCGCAAGATTCATCAGCTCTGTCGACAGGCTTATCCCCCTCCACCCCCACCCCCCTCGATCTCTAATCACTGGCGCACTCAACTAGAGTCGATCATTTCTCAAATGAAGTGTCGGTTGGTATTTATCCTGGAATTATCCGTCAAATGAAAATTAACGGTGGGAAAATAGCAGCATCAAACTGATATATCAAATTACGAAATTTTATATTCCGGTATTATTACCCCGTGTTTAGTATCATTTGTGTTTTATGAACATGAAAACTGGCTCTATTTCACGATTTACCCGGTGTGTATATGGCGGAGGTAACAGGATTCAGGTACATGTGGAACTTGGCGACGCGCGTGTAACGAGCTTTGGCTTCCGGCAGACCTTCTTGCAGGACGAGTTATCTTCATTCTTTTTACTGTTGTTTTCAGCTTTTTTTTTTGTATGTGAGTGTGGGGAAGTGTATGAATGTGTAATTGGAATGGATGAGTTACAGAAATTGATAATTAGGGATATTAACTCAAATGAAACAACTATTTAAGAAAAATATGCTGGGTTAATTTCCAGGGGAATTTGCTGGATATCTCTCTCGCCAGGTGAATTACACAATTTTAGAGGTTTTCTATTTACAGTTTATTTATTTTTTAGTAAATAATTTATTTGTTAGAGAAATGCTGTTGTTAATCGTTTTCAGCCAATTTTTATAGGAATTGACGAGAATAAATCTGTAATGGTCTGTAAATTATCTGGCCTGCCGCCGAAAAAATACGAAAAAGTCACGTAATTTTTCTGGAAAGTGTAAAGTTTAACATAAAAATTATAGGATGTTTAAGAATTTTTACGGAACGTTCCAAAAAAATTGAAGAATATGTTGTCAAAGATGAGTAATTTTTACAAAACCGATCGTAAAATTCGCGTAACGATCGACACTTTTAATTGAATTTTACTTCGCCAATTTACATTTCTCTAGTAATTTTTATTGAATATTTATCTAAATGCAATTTTTTTAGACTCACTGAAGAGCTGTTGTCTATTTAATAAGACTGGTTTTATTTCATAAAATCGTCCATTAAAAATCATCGGGTTATACTCGATTAATTGGCTCAATCAATTAACTATCTTTTTAATATTGTCAAGTGTGTATGTGTGCGTGTGTGTGAAGAGTTGACAGAGGGCACGCGACGCGAAAAAAATTAATCAATGATGATTCCGCAATAAAATTAGGAGAGATCAAAAGTGACCGGTTTGTCATGTTTTAATTACTCCCTTACTCATTTTAATTTACGAACAATAATCTTCCCATCCCGAACTGTCTGAATATTGGACTGCTCACCCCGAAATAACCCCTCAAACTGAATTATCGACAACTTCGAAAAGACTCCAGCGACATTCCCAAATTCAATCGCAATTGATATTGTTTTTACAGCATTCGGATGAGTTTTTGGTATCAAAAGAAGAGAACACTTCGGTCGACGACCCGTTGGGCGACGCCGACTGGCATGGATGACATCTATGGTGGGTGGTAGCAACAGAGAAACCGTTTTCACCCTCTTCAATTTCTCTCTTTCTTCCTCCCTCTCTCTCTCTCTCTCACTCCACCCCAACGTTTTTCATTTTGCCTTCCCATTTCGCCAGTACAGGCTGAAACCTTCGCAATCGATATACTCGAGTGTTTCATCCCCTGTATTACTCCCTTTTTTGAGCTATTCCCTTTACTTCTCCCAGCTCATCCTGCGACTACTGGCACAAGGAGACCCATTTCGTCCCACCCCGAATATCGTCTTTCACGTTTAACGATTACCGATGGAAAATGAATCTACTTAAATCATCAATACCCCCCGACTGAATCAATCAGATGACTCAGACCGTTGGGAATTATATAATTTTACCGATTTATGTATTAATTCATTAAAATATCATAAAATGCGAGACTCGTTGGCTCAATTAACCCATTACAGTCCTAAATTATCATTTTCATCACGCTGTGTCGGAAAAGTAACTTTTTCGACACATTGAGATGAACAATTATGTTCGTAACTCGTGAAAAAAGGGGTTTTTGACTCGTGGGATTAGGGGTGGCGAGGGGTTTTTCCCTCGCCTTCGGCTCGTGATATAAACCTCCCACTCCCCAAAAAACATTGTTTTTCACTTGTTACGAAATATACTATTTCATCACGCTGTGTCGGAAAAGTAACTTTTCAGTCAAAGTTCAGAAATAGTAGATTACATACCTAGGCCAGTAAAGTAAGGAATGTCACAGATCACATGTAATTGTCGGCCGAGGCGAAGCCGAGGCCAACAAACATGTGATCTGAGGCTTTCTTATTTACTGGCCAAGGTGTGTATACTATTCTTCTGCTCGACGTAGCCGGAAAGTGGCAACTTCGTTTAGCGCAGCGGCCCGAAAGTTGACGCTTTCCGGCCGAAGGGCAGAAAAGTACTTTTTCGTCCCTGGCGCCCGAAAATCCGCGATTCTAACCTCACTCCGTTCGGTTAGATAGCGATTTTCGGGGCCAGAGACGAAAAATATTATGCGTCACTCGGCGATAATAGTATATTTCGTAACAAGTGAAAAAAAATGGTTTTTGGCGAGTGGAAGGTTTATATCACGAGTTTATATCTCCGCTTCGCGTCGAGTGACTGAAATGTTACTTTTCCGACACAGCGTGATGAAAAATTATGTTCGTAACGCGTGAAAAAAAGTGGTTTTTGACTCGTGGGATTATATCACTCGCCGAAAACCATTTTTTTTCACTTGTTACGAAATATACTATTTTAATATCATCATCTCTTCGGTTAATAGTAAAATATACTATATTACAACAAAACATACCATAAAAGCCCATTGATAAATATTTTTTTAAACATAATTCATTAAATTTAAACAATTAATTCTGACTGATCGTCGAAAAACTACAAATACTTTAGAGACTCTATCGATAATTGCAACAGAGGTCATTCCGACCTGCATCCTTACAAAAAATCATGAATTTATGTACAACCCCTATAGAGAAAATCGCAAATAAATTAAAAAAAAAAATTCCACATACACACACACATACAGAAATGCGGAACCAGCTAAAAATCGCATGTTGGGATTTTTATACCATATTTAATTACGCTGACACATACCGACGGTAGTGGCCGTGCGGTTAGAGTGCTAGACTCGAATGCCAATGAACCAGGTTCGCTTCCCGGCTGCAACGATCAAGATTTGCAAAAATCTGTAGTACGTAAAATATACTATACCGGTTAATTGAAGTGAAGTGAACCGTTTGCTTGAATGATAACTGGAATAATTGGGCTCCCTTCCTTTAAAAATTCCGGGAAAGACCAATTTTTTTCAACGGCAAAAATAATTTCTGATATTCACAAAAAAATCCAATAAAACAATTCAATAATCTCTACTATTTTAAAACACCAATAGAACAGTTGGAGGGGCCGAGGAGTAACGAGCAAAGTGAGCGAGGAGCGCGCTCCCCCAGTGATTTCTGAGCGAAACGAGCCGGGGTCGTGGCTCCCCCCAGCAACGGAAAACAAAAATCCAAGGAATACTATTCCCATCATCATTTGCAATTGGTGCAATAACAATACCAATAGCTCCAATTCCCGGAATTGTTCAAACGTTTAGACGTCTCTGCAACTTCTCACAAGAGGTTATTAACGAGTGAATTCCAGGGGAGAAGGAGAGCTCAAACAGCTTGTGAATACCTCCACAACTTCCAAGTGTTCACACTAGTTTTCCAGTTCTACTATCCTCCTCTCCAGTGCCGTCACTATCGCTCCTCCAGCATCGTCGCAATACTGCTCCCTCTCATTCTATTCTGTTCTGTTACTCCTCCCCCTCTGCCCCCCCCCCCTCGCTGTATAAATTTTTTTTCTCTCGTTTCTCTCTTTACCTCTGTAGATTTCCTCCTTTTTATTCATTTTTCGCGCCGGGTTCATACCTTTACATACTAGAACGTGTATCTGCAATGGAGAAGGAGAAAGAGAGAAGTTGGGTAATAATTTTACCTCTATCTCCTCGTGGTGGATTTTATTTGTATGCCTGTGGGTGGGAGTGCTTGCAAGAAAAACGAGATGATGCAATTTTGTATCTTGTATTTCTATGCTTCACGGGGTGGGAGAGTGGAAAATTATTGCGGTCAAGGGGACGTCAATTTCTTAAACCCCCCCCCACAAGACAAAATGTGGTTTTGTAGCTGACCCTTTCCGACACTTTGACAAGATTGGTAAATTAATTATTTAGATTTCTATTTTTTATGAGGCGGGAGGAGATCGCTCATGAAATATTTGTCATTTTAATGCGTGAGGGGAATTTACGGGGAAGAGTTCATTTCTTGTAATTGACAGGAAATTTAAACACTGAAACTATGCCAAATTGATAATTTAATTTTTGTCTTTAACCCGTCAGCGGTCGCGCTATGAGATTTTCTCTCGCGCTTTTTTTCACGGTATAGAAAACTTGACCGAAAACTCGATATTTTTCGGCGAAAATTCTTCTATACCCCTAGTAACTATCCCTCTTACCTCTGAAAT
>JAPYZN010001954.1:0-34975 GCA_030522865.1 Psyttalia lounsburyi
TGGGGGGTGCCACGTGGTATTACACGCGCAGAAGGGGATATCAGACGTGCTCGATTGGATTCCTAACCTCAACTGTTTTGTACCCACGCAGTTATTGAGGGGAATATTGTCGGGTGTAAGGGGCGGAGTGGATTTTTTTTGGTGCACGCGACGGATTCACGAGATATTTTGAGGTTTTTTTTGGGGGGATCAATGAGTACTCTTTTCGGGGAGTTGCGGGGGGGATTTGGCGAGGGTTTAGTGGACGGATTTTCAGCTGAGGATATTTTGAGATTTTTTTTTTGATTTGAGGATTTTTTTTTTTGAGGTTAAAATGAGATTCGACGAGCCTATATTCGGTCATTTCAGCCGGAGATTTCGCAGGCTTTTTTTGGGAGGATATTTGTTTGCCGTTTTTTAGACAATCGGATTTTATTTTTTCGACTGGAAAAAATTGAAAGGCCTTTGGACGAATTGTGAGAGAATTTCCTCCGAATTTCCGGCAAAATACGAATTTTTTAACATTTTTTTGAAGAAAAAAATGCATTCGATGATATTTTCAAAATTAAAATGAAAAAACTCTCGTTCTCATTTTGTCTTATTATATTATTATCCTATAATATTAAATAAACAATTTATTATTCAATTTTGATTTTATTGAGGCGTAAGGGAGCGAAAAATGTCGGACTGTTATTCTCACAAAAAAATAAATAATTAGAGAAAAAATTGTCAAAAAAAAAATTGTCGGTAAATTGATTAGTGACCTGGGGGGAAAAAAATCCTCGAAATGGATGTAAAAATCTCCGACGGAATAATCGTCAAAACAACAAGTGCATCGCACCGAATCTGCCCCACGTGTACTCGCTCCCCTCCCAATTCAATTTACATGCATTTCCTGCGGGTTGAGATTTAAAATAGCGTGACGATTTTATCGTCGAGGGGTTGATTACCAGCACCCACTATTAGATCCCAGCATTCACATGCACGTCTCCTGGGAACTCGTGTGTGGGGTGACAGGGGCGAGGTAATAACAGAAATAAATGAGGGGATGGCCCGGGTGAAGGAAGGCTTCGGGACGAAAATACATCCGTGCCGAGAGCGTCTGACTCTCCTGTTCTGGGGCTAAATAAATTCATTCAATAATCGACTACCGAAATCCACACCCAATTCGTCAACAAAAAACATTTTTAAATCACCTCGGGAAATTTATTCTGACGACAAACAAAATTAATATCTCACAAAATTGAATTTTGTCTATTTTTTTGATTAAAAAATATTTTTATCGCCTCTAGAGGTCTCCATTTTGTTATACTACTCAACAGTCGATGGATAAAATTCATAAAAAATATATTTAATATGTCCAGACGTCGATTTTTATGAACAAAAAATAAAATTACTCATTCAATTTTGGGAAAGTCTAAAAATAATTTTTATTTCGTTATCAATTGAAAAAAAATCTCAATAAAATTTTGACACATTTTCTCTGTCACAAAATAATGTAATGTCGTTATCAGTGTCAATTATCAAAAATATCAAATCTGAGGGAGATACCAAAATTTTTCTGAGGACTCATACTCTGGGACTAAATAAATTCATTTGATAATCAATAATCGAAGTCCCCACCCAATTCGTCACCAAAAAATCGTCAGACACGTCGAGAAATTTATTTCGACGACGAAAAAAATTAACATCTCAAAATCCCATCTAATATTTAATTTTCAAATTTTTTCTACTAAAAAATAATTTTAGTTCATCCCGAAATCTTCATTTTTTATGCTACTCAATAATCGCTGGATAAACCTCATAAAAAATATATCGAGAATAAATTCAATATCTCCACAAGTGACTTTTGAAGAACCAAAAATAAAATTCCCGAAAAAAAATTTTCTCAATATAAAATTTTCTGTTTAAAAATCATTTGATTTCCTTCTTAACCTCAATTATCGGAAATATCTCCTAATCTGAGGGAGATACCGAAATTTTCCTGAGGACCTTTTTTACAGCCCTCGTTTCGCTCTAGAAATCAACATCAGACAAAAATTTTGCTATCCGCCTTCGATTTCGAGTTATTCATAAAAAACAAACATTGACACTGCCATAATCTCAAATTTTCCATTTCCCAGATTTTTTTAACGCAAAAATTAATGAAATTGGACAGTAATTTCGCGACTTCTTGAGATGTCATTAAAACATCTCCTCATTATTATTATCATTTATTATTTATTATGATTATAATTATTGAGGAATAATTGTCGTGCGCCAGAGCGAGTAGGAAAAGTTGAAGAAAGGGTGTCCCACGAAGCGAAAAGGAGTCTCAGGTTTCCGTGAATGCACCTGCAGGCAAGATAGACCTCTAGATGAATTTTTATTCCCATCAGACAATTTGATGGCCTGTCTCTGGCTTTACCCCTGGCTAGTGAATGCGACCCTTCTTATACCCCGAGTCGTTTCGATCCCAGGGTTGGCTGACTCGAGGCATTTCCGGGAATACACCTGTCTGGTTCACTCTATTCCTCTTCTCTATTCTAGTGGTGCTCATCCCTCGTGAGTTTTTTTTTTACTTCTCCATATTTCGTTATTCGCAAGAGGGGGGAAGAGAATTGAGAGGGGAAATTACTTCTGAGGATGAAAAAGAAAAAAATCCCAATGGTTTTTAAAAAGTTGTTTTCCATTTTTTATTTTTCGTTCTCGCCTCCATGTTCAATTGCGAATAACTTCTATTCCAACGATGCGATTTTCTTCATTAAATCGCCGTTTGAAACTCCTCGAAAAGATCTTCAAAATGAGCGTTGAATGGGCAATTTTCACTCTGCCAATTATGAGTTATTGACAATTGAAAATTGACGGATTTTCAGTTATTCTCTTTCTCAGTTTTTCGCAATGATTTTTTGATCAGTCATTTTTTACGAATTGCTTTCAATTCCCATCTCATTTTTCACTCGATAAATAGTTAATTGACGCCCACGCTCACTCTGAGCGCCCGCGAGTCGTCGTAATGACGATTACCACCGGGAAATAACCAGTAGGAGGAAAATGGGGGGATTAATTTTTTTTTTTTCACTAGAATTTTCGTTGCGACGTGCGAAGGCGAACTGAACGACGCAGAAATAACAGGAACGATGTTCTCGTCCTGTCGATGATTCATCGGGATCTGGGCAAATAAAATCCCATACATATTTTTTTTCCTCGAGGCGTAGAAACTCGTATTATTTTGCTCTCAGATTGTTGGAACTGGGTAGTTGGGATGTGGCATCGGGAGGATTCGGCGAAATTGTGGTTGAGTGAATGAGTCAGACTCGGTCGCATAATTATCTCGTGGGGAGAAATTTGTATTTAGCAAGGCGAATGGCTATCGTCACCCCTGTATCTCAGTTGCTATGAATCACTGGGCATTGTCAACTGACGTTGAATCAAGGAAATTCACTGGTCGTCGGGGGGAAAATAAAATTCCACAACTCACAATAGCCAAACGAAAATAACATTTTTTTTATTTCTTTGTTTTGGATTAGGTGAGTGAAATAATGAACTAAAATGGCGCTACGTATTTACTTTGAATGGACTTTATTTTTCTCTGACGACATCCCCTCAACGACTGAGCAAAACTGAAGAGAGTTTTCACAATCTCGACCCGTCTAACAGAGGCCCTTTATTTTTCTCTCTCTCTCTTTCTTTCCTTTCGGTTTGTCCTTTAGTCTATGTCCTGGAGACACTTTCTCTTATGTTTATTATTGTCTGAGAAAACCCGTAAAATAATTTCTCAACATCTCCTGATGCAAGCCAAACCCAGTCAAAGCAATAAATCAATTTTTCTGCCTACATGCACCGAAAGTGAGCATTCCAACCTCGCTCGCTGGGTTAGAAACGCGCACTTTCGGTCCAAGCAGGCGTAAAAATTGTATTCAACCCTCGGCAGGAGAATCAGACAAGCCCACGTGCTTACAACCCTCGCCCTCGGCTCGACTCGTAATTTTGCACGTGAGGACGAATTGTCTACTTTTTCTGCCTAGGCGAGAAATTTACCATTTGGATTGTCTAATAGTACATTTCTCACCTAGTGAGGAAAAGTAGACGAGTCGTCCCCACGCGCAAAATTACGGTTGTAAGCACGTGAGGGATGCTTGTCTAATTTTGCTTCCGAGGGTTGAATACAATTTTTCGGCCAAAATGGACGAAAGTGAGCGTTAGAATGCTCACTTTCGGTCCATGTAGGCAGAACAATATTTCTACACTTTTTTTAGGATCGATTAACCGGCTCGTCCCTCGACGGTAGTTGTACAGACGTAGATTGTGAGGGTGGCAATCGCCAGGAAAATTATTGGGGGAAAATTCTACCTCTGAACTACCGATGAACATTAAAATAGGGGAGTCTAGGGGCAGATCATGGGAAAATTTTTCCAAGTGCAAAGAAATTTTTCAATTTTTTTGCTCACGTCTGAACCTAATTCTTCCATTCGTGATTTTTTTAAAGAGGAATTTCTAGGGGTTCAGACCTAAAACAATTGCACGAAAAATTAACAAACCCCCCTAGACCCCCTAAATAACAAAATCCCCTACTTCTCAATTTTTCCAGTCAAAGAACACCCTCAAATTGACAACGTAAGAACGAAAAATTTTCCCAATGATCTAAAACTACTGAACTCCCCTAGATTCCCGTATTTAAAAAATCCCTAATCAACAATTTTGGATTGAACTAAAAAATTGAGTGCGTCGAGATAAACAATTCCGCTGACTTGAACTTTCTCACCCCTAGAATTAAAAAAAAAATCGCTAGATTCAGCTCCAGTTTTGATATTCCTCCCGGCTAGAGGGGACGCGAGGTGAATATTCCGACGTTTATTGTGGAATTTATTGAGAGGATGAGGGGGAGTAAAAAAAATATTTCGGTGACCTTAGCCGTATCGCCGCCCCCTCGGACAGAACGGATTGTTGACGACCTTTTAGATTTCCCATTGGCGTCGAAACGACGGATTTTCGAGATGACATGGGGGTTATGTTTTATTGAAGTTTCGCGAATGCCTTTTTTTCTCTCTCTCTCTCTCTCTCTCTCTCTCTCTCTCTCTCTCACTCACTCACTCACTTTTTCCTCTTGTTGAGCATACATTTGTTGCCGAGCTCATGCAAAATTCAACCTCACCCTCCGTCTTCCTCCGCGCACACTCTTTCACAACGATTATTGCCCTCGACCTCGACCCCACCAATGGCGTAGGATTTGAGGAGTTGGGAGGGGAAAAAAAAATAATAATAATCCGGCTGTTCTCCCCCTTTCTAATGACGGAATTGTCATTTGAGCGGCCAATGGATTTTCAATGGTAGTAATTAAATTGTCGTTTAGGTTTTTCCGGTAATATCGAGAGGTATTTCAGTAATCAACGCGAGGATTTTTTTTTTTCGGGGGCTTCGGGGAGTTTCGCTGATAACGCAGTTTACTCAGGAATTTCAGGTGTAACTGGGGCGCGAAGCGTGGAATCGCCGGTTTACACGCCCGCGGACTAAAATATTTTAATCGCTGCTGGAAAATTCAATGACTCGATTTTTTTGTCTCGGGAATTTTATTATGGGGGACATCATTAACCCCATTGAGCTGGTGAGATAGTAGTATTTCAATTATTAAGGAAATTCTGTGAGTTTTATTGAAACGATGAATTAAAATTAACAGTTAAACAAAATTCAATTAACGTCTCCCACTTTTAACAAATTCTTTTAACTGAAAATTAAAAAAAAATCTCTAAGAGAATAAAAAAAAAGTACTTTTCCACGTTTTTTGGAAATTTTTGAGTGGATTTTTTTTTTAGAATTGAAAGAAAATGTAATTTTATTTTTCAATGATTACAAAAATGAAAATTATAAAAATCGCGATATTGCCCGGCGATTCGCCCCGGGCGCCCCTGATTCCCCTCCTGGAGGGACTCCGAAATGCCTTCGCGAATTCGAAAGGAGAGGATTTCCTCAAATCTCCAAGAATTTAAATATTTTAACACCCCTAGATTATTTCTGATAATCCCCGGCTCGTAACCCCTAAACCTCCTCATCGGATATTCTCTCGACCACGTCGACCGCGTATAAAACCCCCCCCCCGGGAGGGGAAGTGAAACCAGAAATCCTTAAAAAAAAAAAAATGATAAATTTCTCTCCCCGACGCCACTGGTCTCAAAGTTTTTCAAGAAACGACAACGGCAACGTTGTCTCGCTATCTTCCCGAGAGCCTGGGGAGGTAAAAATGGCGCACGGAGGCAGGAAGGGTAGTAGGTATAGTCTGGCCCGACTCAACTGGAATGGAGGAAGCGGGGAGAGACGACGAGGAGAGAGAGAAAAAGAGAGAGACAGCGAGCGCCGAGACGGCAAATAAATACGGCCGAGTGTAAAGGGGTCCGAGGGAAAGAGGGTCGAGAGAGGGTTGAGCGACCAATGGGCGAGCGACTGACTCGTTGTGCGTGAGGTTTCCTTCACTCTGTCTCTCGAGCATTAACTCCCTGACCAACTGTCTCACTCTCTCACTAGTTTAGCCATCGGTGTTAAAACACTGCAAAATCCCTCGCAACGAGGAAGAAGCCGAGGCTCACAGACGAGACGTGTTTGCACGAGGGGTCAGGAGGGTCGAAAGTATCATAAAGTCGGTTGGAAAAATTATTCAAGAAATTATCGCTCAACTCCAACTGCATCACTAATTGATGCTAAATGATCCAACATTTTCATTGTTTTTTTCTCCCCTGCCTGGAATTTCAATTTTTTTTTACCCCCCTCGGTAGTGCACCAACGGTGTGGCCTAACCTCATTTCCAAATGGACTGTCTTCGGGCGAAACTGTACGAGAAATACTAGAAGTACATGAATTGTTGTATTCCTGGAGGCGATTGGGTCATGAGAACAATTACAGACTAACCTCTTTCGTCGATTTACAATCTCAATGCCTCGGAAAATGAAAAACGATTTTCGAGACCAACGGCCAGGCGAAAAAAAAACCATCTCTGGGCCTTCTTAAACTACAGCTGATGATATTCATGAGGACAATTGGGGGGGTAAAACGCCTGGCCCCCTAAAACTGCAGAGTCGAATTGCTCCATCTTCATTTCATCTCCACCATTTCTTTCTAATCTTCAAAATGAAAATCGGCCCATTGAAATCCCACCATTTCACCAGGAGATATTACCGATTAAAACCGGATAGAAAAAAAAGTCATCCAGCGATCGGAGAAGATTATTTTAGAAGGGATTAGCCAAGTTTTACACACTCCCTAGGATGAGTCAATGGCTCGGCTTCCATTGAATTCCGGACAAAAAATATCACCCGGCGAATTATTCTGCCATTTAACTACCGATGAAAACTATCCCCAGGCGAACTATTCTACCATTTAACTACCGATGAGAACTATCACCAGGCGAACTATTCTACCATTTAACTACCGATGAAAACTATCACCAGGCGAACTATTCTACCATTTAACTACCGATGAAAACTATCACCACAACAGCACCAAAAAAAAATACATCAAAACTGACGAAAACCTCGACGAAAATGCCGTCAATTACCTGCATAGAAAAAAAAATCCTATTTCACTTCTGAGGAAGAAAAAAAAAATCCCTGCATTACCAACATTTTCGTCAGGGGTTTTAATCGCCGGGGTTATTCTGCAGGAATGCAGTGGCATCTAAAACGAAGGCTCGCAAAATGTAGGACACATCACGCAGTGTGTGTGCCTCCGGCCTGAGCCAGCAATGCCCTCTCCCCCTATATTTCCCACCTCCCCTTCCCTCCCCTCCCCCCTCCTACCCCTCCCACCGCTGAAATGTGCCACAAGTCAGTGCCGGCAATCCTCCGTTAACTCACTACCTGGTTTATGTATTATACTCACTCTTTACCACTTACCTCCTCACACAGCCCATCGATATGCCCCAAGTCTAACGGAATGAAAAATCATCTGTGCGTGAATATTCATGAGGATGTACATCCCCGAGGGACGAATAAAATGGGAAAACTGCTGAGTGAGTGTGTGAGTGAGAGGGGAGGGAGTAGAGGGAGAGACAGAAAGAGAGAGGGATAAATAATATGGAGAGAGAGAGAGAAAAAAAAAACAGTCGGCGAGGGAGTTGCATACGTTTTAGAGTTGTGTGGAGAGATAGAGAGGTATAAACACGTACGAGGAACGTGTACACTGTCGGGGTTCGTGGAAGAACGAAGGGGGTGGGGTGGGAGGGGAGGAGGAAGGGAGGGTAGGAGGGAGGCGAGGCTGGGCGACGCGACGCGTTGATCGTTCCAAGCACATCCTGGCACTCCCCCCAGTTTTTCGTGTTGAGGGGTGGGGTGACAAGAGGGAGAGATATCCGAGAGGCCGTTTCAACGTGTCGAGGAGTCGAGATGGTGCTTATATCACTTGGATTCTCAGTTTTTTTTTTTTTAGTCTCCTTTGTTCTGTAGTTTTTTTTTTCTCTTGCTCGCTCGCTTTTTGGTGGAAGGAAATTTGGGGAAATTGGGAGTGATGTGTTGCATGGAAAATTCTGATGCTCAAGGAAGAATTCTACCTCTGAACTACCGATGATCATTTTTCCTGGGGTAATTCTTGAGGTGTTTCTTTGATCGACGATATCTCAGGAATGGCAGAGTCGAATTTTCTTGGGTTGATTGTAGTTTCATGGCTCTTTTCTAACCTTCAAAATGAATTTTACGCCATTAAAATTGAATCATTTGATTGGGAGATATTAACAATTTATGATAGATGAAGAAAGAAATATATTCAACAACCGTAGACGATTATTTTAGAAGGGATTAGTTTTCTACACTCCCTATCGCGAGGCAATCGACTTGGCTTCCTTGAGCTCCGACCTCGATGCTCAGAAATTCGGTCGCCGTATGAAGCAACCCCCTATTACCCACGTCCTCCACTGAAATTTCCGATTTCCAATCGCACTAACGCAACAGTCGCATTCCAAGGGTGTGCGAATGTAAAAGGAGAGAAGAAAAAAAAACAAATTCCTCCTGCCCCCCCTCCCCTCAATCGTCATCAGTCCTCTCCACCCTCATCCAGACCGTTGAGAGTCACCTCCTGCCTCTTAATCCCGACCAGTCGGATGAATCATCACCCCTCGCCCGAATAAAACCAAAGAGAAAAAAAATTCTGAATAAGTCTCGCCGGTTACAATACCCAGCGACAAAACTACTTCTCAACATGGCGGCATCACCCAACTCTCTAGCCTCCACACCCAGACGCATGCGTAACTCCCTCGTTACTTTTATCGCTCCCTCTGAGCTTCTGGTCGCGGCATCAAATCACTCACAAATCCAAAACACGTTGCCCCAGATGACCATTGCCATACACAAACTCCTTTTTCCCTCATTTCACAATTGAAAGAGGAAAAAAAAAAAAAAAGCCTAACGGCCTCTTGCACAATGTTTATTTATTTGCCCTGTTCCGTAACCGGGTGTATCATCGGACACGCACAAGTGTACGTGACGCCATGATTTCAGTAAATTCTTTGATGGAGTTAAAACTGAGGAGAAAAAAAAACAACTCATCAAAGTCGCGAGGGGGGGGGGGGCACCAAATACTTCACCCAAACAAAAGCGTTGGGAGGGGAGACTAATAGGCTCAGGTGATTGGGCAGTCGTGCAGAAAAAAAGTCTCCAGTCGGGAGTTGAATTTAGGAAAATCCAGAGGTTGAAAATTATTCTCAAGGCCTGAGCCAACTTGTTTGTACTTGAAAACATTTTCTCACTTCATTATTCGACCTTCTCAGTGTCCCTATCTACTGCCATTTGCATTCTCATCGGTGGGTCAGTCGGAGAATACTCGTATCGATAGATCAATTCTCGCCTCCCTAACAACCCCTAAAAATCCTATCTCCGACAATCTAGGATTGTCCATTGACTCCCCAACGACCGAAAATAAAAAATAGCTCAGACTCAACTCTCGAGTGCCCCCAATGAGGATATTTTCTCGAAAAATTCCCTCCACAATTTTCTCTCTCTCAATAGTGGAGATGCGTGGATGACAGTAAGAAATATCCTCGGGCGATGTCTAGGCATTCACTCGGCTCTCGGGGCGGTGGTGCGGAAGCGGGAGTCGAAGGTGAAGCCACCGATGGAGCGAATAAAAAAAAAAAAAGGAATACGTGAGAAGGGGGTATATACGTTGTTTCTCACTTTGAAACGCACCGGTACATTATCTCGCACTTTGTCCCACTGTTGGTATCCCCCCCCTCCCGCCTATCCTGACTATCTCCGTCTCACAAACCTAGCGGGCAATACCGATTACGCAATGCGTGGCCGTGAGAGAGCTCCTCGTGCCACTCTGTTGCCTCAATCCACTGGTTCTACACTCATCTCTCTCTGACTCTTTATGGATGTTAAGTCACTCAGTATGCCCCGTTTCAATATGTGTTTGTCTTCTTCACCTCTCGGCATAACTCACGCAGAGTTAACGTGCAGAGGGAATTTCTATGTGTTGAGCGAGTTGATGGAGGGGCGGAGGAGGGAGGGGGGTTGTGTGAGTGGCTCGCGGAGGGGCGGGGGAGGAGGTCTGCCTACGCGAGGGTGTGGGTGAGGGACTTGTTTTGTCGAGGGAGACAACGATCGGTGATACGTACCGATGGAAAAACCATTCGATTGGATAACAATATTCCTTTGAAGTGGGCTCTCATGTCGGACCTGGAACTCCAGGGAGTGGAGGGAGTGGAATAACCTGGAATTGATGGCAATATTTGGAAAATGTGGGGAAGGATTTGCTGGATCAGCGACTGTTTTGGTTTGGTTAATGTTGGATTGATGAGTATATTTGGGTGACTTGGAGTGGAGTTCTTGGGTACTGTAGCTTTTGTTTTGACTTGCAGGAAATTCCGGACTTCGGGAGGGGATCCGGAGACTGCCTGGGGAGTGGTGATGATGATTATTGAAAGGAGAATTCTATCTCTGAACTACCGATGAAAATATTATATTAGAGAAATATTAGAGGGGGTTGAGTAATGAAGACTAACGATATATTCGATTGCTGATTTTTCGATTACTCGAGAATGGCAGAGTCGAATTGCTCGATTATTCTTTCATTTTTAGGGATTTTTATAACCTTCAAAATGAGATGTCTTTCAGACAAATCCGATCGTTTGGTCTGATGATATTAATGATCTTAGGGGGAGTTCTTTCCTTGGGGGGACTAGTGAAAACGGAAAAATCCTGAGCATTTCAAGTGGGAAAGGAATTTATTTAAAATTATAAACTGTAGTTGGACGCACCTGTTAAGTTTTGGTTTATTTACCGTTATAGAGTGCCCCATTATACCGTTTTACCTTGTACCACCAGGGGGATATTCCAGAACAAGTGTAGGTAACCTCCTCCAAAAGCCGGCGTCCCGGTTAAATTAATACCCCTTCGGTGTATCAAAAAGGTATCGATTCTCAAGGAATGAGAAGTACCGTTTTCACTTGAACATAACGAAACCTCGATGTGATGAAACGACTTGATTTTTTTTTCTCTTCTTTTTTTTTTTATTCACCTCTCTCGACAAACACGAATGCTGGCTTTTTATCTCGACTAGTCTGTCTCACTCCGGGGCATTGGGTGACGTAGTGGGGAAGTACAAGAACAACGAGGGTTCTCGAAAAACAAAAAAAAATTGTGCGCAATTTCGTGGGAGAAGGCGACAAAATACCCCTTTTTTTTTGTCTTCCATTTACACGTATTGGTGTTTATAATTCAGTTAAAAATGTAGTATATCAATTTTTCTTGTCAACAAAACGTGACAAAATATCGTCCATAAATTCATGAAATTGCGATTGATGCCTTCATCCTGTGAGAAAAATAACCTAAAAATATGACAACTAGTGCTGTCGATTTACCTGTTGCCTATTTTTACTATCGCCTCCACAAATGTCGCGCCAAACAGGCGTCAATACTGACCACTGTACTACCGAAGAGTCCAAAACCTCAAACGATTTAGACATAAAAATTTCCTTTTCAAAGGAGATAAAAAAAAATCCCGCAGTTATTAAATGAAAAAAATTGCAGCATAAATTTTCGCACCAATAAACCGGCGACAAATCTCATGCATAAATTCATAAAATAATGATTGATACTTTCCTCACTCATACGAGAAAAATCGGCAGGAGAAAAAAAAACAGAATCAGACCCTGATCGAATTTGCCGATTACGTATTTTCATTTTTGCCTGACTCATTGAATTCATTAGTGGCATTTGAGAGTGAGAGCCCATTGAATATTAAAACCCCATCCACATGGCCAATGAGATTCCCCAACCACTGAGAAATACTTCATTGCGTAATGATAATGAAACAAACCGATTGAAATGAAAAAGAGGAGCGAGAGAAAAACATATAGGAAGGATATAACTTGGTGAGAGACAATCAATTGGATATCCAGTTAGGCCGAGTGAGACGGAGAGGCAAGACCCGGTGTTGAGGCCTTGCTAACCGTGAAACCGATCGTGCTTCCTCCCGTGGGTTAACGAGGTCGTTCAAGGTCGAGGCTCGGCGCACCTCGAGAGTCCATGCCATACATATATGTATGGATACCAGCAGTTGAGATTCATCTCGATACAAAATACCGAGCGCGGGGGAGGGGGGAGTTGTATCGTGAAGCTATTCAGTGACAGGGGACGACGTAAACATGGTCAGCCGATTCTAACGCGTCTTCCCTCAAAAAAGACCACCGATTTCAGCCGATTTTTTGGCCTGGGTCAAGTTGATTCCTCAACATGATTCCCCCCCGGGACTTAACTGACGAAAATAGCGCAATTATGATTACAACCTTTTTTCTAGAGCGACTTGAGGGCTACAAAAAAGGTTATGAGGAAAATTTCCGTACCTCCCTTGGATTGGGAGATAATCGGGGAAAAGTCGGCCAGGAACTCAGTCGACTTGGATTGCTCGCCTGTCCTCTGGCCATCGGTCAGTCTTTGATGAATATCTCAGGATCCAGGGGTGATACGAGAATTTCGCTCAGAACATTTTTCCTGGCCCTCAGTGTCCTCGACAAAAAAGTCCTCTACCGAATTTTGATATCTTCATCAGATTAAAAAATATCCACCAATAATTCGAAACGATAATCAACTTGACTCGATTCAAGAATTTTCCTCGACAATGTTTTTTTATTTTCAACTTATCTGGAGAAATAAAAAAAAATACTGATCGATAATGTCGGGTGGGTATCTCATCTGTAGTCAGAGGCGTTCGATAGTCGGCTTGGTACGCACGTAGGAGCCATTATGATGATCTCCCAGTGAAACGAGAGGGCGAGGAAGCGTAAAAGGAAAGAATCGCGTTCTATTCAGCCTACACCTTGGTATCAGGGTCGTACACCCACACGTTTTTCCACCATATATTCATTATTTTTTTTTTCCTCGTGGCAACTGAGGCTATTATTTTTATCTACCTGAGGAGCATAACCGTGCACGCGCCTGACCGTAGGGCGCCCACAGCAAAAGTCGAACGAAATACCGAAAAAAGAAACAGAAAAAAAAAAGACATCAACAATTTATGCATTTTTCCTCTGCAAACGATCGTTTGTCTTTTCCAAGAGGCAAAACTAACGACGACATTGTTTTCCCTGACGTTGAGAGGTCACTCAGCCGAGGATCTTGATTCTAGCCCTCCGTCGTTGGTCAGAAAATGAAATCTCCAGATTTTTCTGAAGGGAAATAAGAAAAAAATGATTAATAACTTTTGTTGTTTTGTGAGGCAATAACTAACCATACAATTATTCTCCCGATGTTGTCAGGTCACTCGGCAGAAGAACGTGATAGCCCTGGCCGATGAAGATACAAGTGAGGACAGTCTTTCGCAGCATCAGTAGAAACATTAGGATAATAGGTGGACAGGCCGTGGTTAGCGCGGAAGGGCGTAAGCAACGGCAATTGCGCAAAAGATTAGAGGTCTCATGTTAGCGGACATTAACGGTAACCTGGCGGATCTGAGAAGCGAAGCGATGGCGTCGCAGAGGTTTTGTCTGCGTTGGAACAACCATCAGAGCAATTTACTGTCTGTATTCGATCAGCTGCTCCATGACGAGGCCTTCGTTGATGTCACACTTGCTGTCGAGGGACAGTTACTTAAAGCACACAAGATGGTGCTGTCTGCGTGCAGTCCATACTTTCAGGTAATTATGGGGGTTATGTGGTTGTCAATTAGGGGAAATCCTCGAAGAAGGGGGGGGGGGGATTTAGGTTAAGAGTTGAGAGGATTGATAACGATGTCTTTAGGTTATGGACAGCTTTCGTCAATTCAACGCAGACAATGTTAATGCGACATCAATTCAAGACTAGAAATGTCAGTGGGAATGTGTGTCGAATTGCACTTTGGGTTTGTTGAATTGTCTCCAGGTGGAATTGACGTCTGGGGGTGACGTTCTCATCTGACAAGTACTCCTGATGCCCAACTTTCTGGTTAACGTACTTTGCTTCCGAGGAATATTGATTAATTTCTTGTCGTACAAAATCTTTGGGCGATTGTTGAGTAATTATCGTGTACACTGGGGAGAAATGTAGCTTTTGTAATTACATATTTGGAGGGAGATGTCGCTGTCTACTTGGGAAAACCAGAATGTCGGGGATTTTGAGGTTAAGTGCTCAGTAGATTGCTAACGATGTCGGTAATTTCTGGACATCCTTCGGCGATTCAACACAAACAAGGGCAGTACAACAGTAATTCATGACAACAAATTGGAGTGTGAATGTGGGTCGAATTGTCTTTTGCTTGTGTTGAATTGTCTGCTTGAATTGACGTCTTGAGATCATACTTTTGTGTCGCTAATAGTCTTGAGACCCGAATTTCTGATCCACGTGCTTTGACTTCCAGAAATATTGATGAATTATTTGTTGTAGGAAATATTTGTTCAATTATCAAGTACTGATCCAATACACTAGGGGAAAAAAATTGAACTTTGCCAATTAAATATTCTTCAAACGACAATTGAAAGCTAGATTTTCTGTGTGACTGTCTGTCATGTAGTCAAGGGACATTTGATTGGCAAAATTAGATGTAAATTAAATAAAAAGAAAAGTTCTTGTTGAGGTTAGGAATTTTCATTCGAGTTCATTTGAGACTTAAAGTCCCAAATTGAGTCTCAAAGGTTCCCCTTCGAGACTAGAGCCTCCTCAATCGATACTCCCAATTATTCCCTTGACAATCTCAAGTTAAAAATCCAAAAACTTCAACTATCCTCCCCCCCAAACTCCCCCAAAGTCGCCCCCGAATAAAAGCCCACCTGTCTAACCCTCAATTCGTTCTGCAGGCCCTATTCGTCGGTCACCCAGACAAACATCCAATAGTGATTCTAAAAGACGTCCCCTACGTCGACATGCGCAGCCTCCTCGACTTCATGTATCGTGGCGAAGTGTCAGTGGATCAAGAGCGTCTGACAGCATTTCTGAGGGTCGCCGAGTCCCTCAGGATAAAAGGCCTGACCGAAGTTAACGAGGACAAATGTGATTTACCAAGTATAACATCGTCATTACTTGGCAATCAGAACACAGTACCTCCACCGCCACCAAACTTACATAGAATAAACCAAATTGGGCCTCACAATGTTACCCAGAAGAGGTTCCATCATATGTCGAGTCATCCATTATTGGGCTCGGCATTGACAGCTCCAAAGAGAAAACGTGGTAGGCCACGAAAATTAAGTGGCTCATCTGATACACCAATTGGTGAGGGCTCTAGGGAGGATTTGCAGACATGCTCGTCCGATCTTGTTCAGGGCTCACCTGAAATGATGGAAATGAAAATGGGCATTGATTTTCAAAGTGAAACAAGCACTGGTGCTAATACAAGTGGCAATGGTAATGCCAATAATAGTGGCAGCCATTCGGCAAATTCAACGCCGGGACCAATGAGAAGTAAGGACAGTGAACCAATGGAGAATGGTGAGCGCGATACACCTGAGCCTGTTACACCCAGAATCAAGAGGGAGCCAGAGCCAACGCCAAGTACTTCGGCGCAGGGTAAGTCATCTCAGCATTTGTTCTCTCAGTCTCTTTTGGTACCTCTAGATGCCCTACATAACACTTTAAATATAATAATAATAATAATAATAATAATGTGAAGATTTATTGATAAGGGAGGCGAATTGTCAAGGCAATTGTTTATGATTATTATTTTTTTTTTTATTCATTCTCCCATTCACTTTTCTCTCTTTCTTTTTCTTCTCTCAGGGTTCACTTGTTTTTTTTTTTTATGGGGGTGAGGGGTAGAACTTTAGGTTAATATTTATATATAAATTTTTTTTTCTTCCTCAATCTGACGAGACGTACGCGATTGTATGGGAATTGCGAAGGTTCTGCTTGGTTTCTATTTCTCATTTAATATTTCTGCAGGCGTTGAGGTTATGTAGTTATTAACAAGTTCATTAACAAGGGGAGATGGGGTCTTGGGACTTTTATTATTGTCATTTGTTGGTTATTATCACTCGTTCATTGAGATTGTGCATGAGGTGATTATGAGGTCAAGTGGAGGACTATTTCAGGGGGTGAGATTCGATTTTTAATTTTTTTTTTTAGGATTATTATTGTTTTTGGGAGATTGTGAGATGCATGAGAGGATTTTGAGAGATTTCGATGATTATCGAGACTTTTTGGGGGATTTTCAGATGTTTTTGGGTGCGGGCGTGGTCCCCTGCATGAAGTGTGACATTTTGATGTTGACAGATTCAGGAGAATTGACAGGATTTGATATTTTTGCTCTTAACAAGGTCGCTTTTTTGATAGTTGAGATTTTTTACGGCGACAGCTGCTTCATTTTTGTTGTTTTTTGTTGATTAATGGCAGAATTTAGGGGGATCGAGGATTTGGGGGGGGGGCGTCGTCTCGTCGGATGTCGTGTGAAGTAGGGGAGATGAAGCTGAAACTAGTGGAGGCATGCGATCTAGGGGTGCAAGGGTGGAAGGAAATTGGGGGGCATTTTTTTTTTCGTGTCAGAATTGGTTGTAAAGGTTTCGGAATTTTTTTTTCAATTGAGGATTTCCTGGGTCTGGGAGACCCGGAAGCCGGGGAATTTTTGGGATCGAGGCAAATGAGTTTATCAATATTCGTACCCCTGCCGGCAATCAGAATTTCTAGGGGTGGCGGAGGAGATTAAATTGGGCCAATTTTTGGAAAGTGTAAACGAATTAGAACGGAATTTGCAAAATTCCTGATGAAAACGAGCTTTCACGGGATTTTTTTGTCACCCATACCTACCTCAAACCTCAGACGTTGCTGAAGGATTTCCAGGGGGCAACTGAAATTCCCGAATTCGAGATTTCCTGCCGAGGAATTCTAGGGGTGTAAGACTCACGTAGAATCCGCAAACAAAAATCAAGTTCAGTTTACGTGGATTATCTCCAAATCTAACCGAGATACTGAAATTTTCGTAATTAATGACCTTTTTGGTAGCTCTTAATGTTCTCTACAAAAAAGTTCTTACCAGAAAATCCGCTATCTCCCCTAGATTCCGAGCTATAACCCATTATTTCGCTACTGAAACCTCCGCCAGTCTCACGTAGAATCCGCAAACAAAAATCAAGTTCAGTTTACGTGGATTATCTCCAAATCTAACCGAGATACTGAAATTTTCGTAATTACCTTTTTGGTAGTTACCAGAAAATCCGCTATCACCCCTAGATTCCGAGCTATAACCCATTATTTCGCTATTGAAACCTCCGCCAGTCTCAGCTTCACACGAAAAATCGAGAAAAGCACTTTAGAATTGTTTAAAAAAAATCAATCTAACCCAATACCAGATTTCATAACCCACCAGTACCACTAGAAACTTAATACAAATCACCCAAATCACAATTAAATAATTAACAATGCGACGTGAAGTCAAAGTTCGGCCAATGCGCAGCGTTTTTCTGAAAAAAACAAAAGAACAAACAAAAGAACAAAAGACAAAAATTAATAATAAATCATGAAAAATACTTCCACCGAATTAATCATACCTAATTAATCAACAAATCCAATTCCTTTCGTATTATCATCTCGTCGGATTGTCAAATCAACAATTGATCTAGTGTATTTTTTATTTATCCATTTCAATTTCTTTATTTATTTATTCCCTGCACAAAATATAACGCTTCGCTGCCATTGGCCACTGGTGAAAGGAGGGGGTGGAGCCAGCTAGCGGTGCTTTTAAATTTATTTATGTTTTTTTTTTTTATAACGCTGGTTAAATTATCCGTTCGTTCATTACAATAATGCAATGATTTAAACAAAATAAAAACAACAAATTGTCAGATTAATCATGAACAATCAAGTGTTGTAATGTGATAGCGAAAATAGGAGTGAAAAAAACTTCGCTGACTGCAAACGGAATTTTTTGATATTTTTATTATCTATCTGTTTGAAAAATAATATAAAATCATTTGATTTTACTGAAGCCACTGGAGGCAACGAGGAACGGCGTTTTACCTCTCGTGTTTTGTCGTTTCGTCGTTTCCGCCTTCTCTCTCTCTTGCATTATCGAGTGGACTACACCCAGGGATATAAAATGAGTTGACCATTACGGGGGGGGAAGGAAAAGAAAAAACAAAAGTTAATATATATAAAAAAATCAACGTGGAAGATGCGAGAGAGAGATAACGAGCGAGAGGCCAAGGGAAAAAAGTTCAAAGTAATCAATGAAACATTTTTGTTTCTTTCTCTTCTTGTTCGATAAAAATTCATTCCGTATTATTCAATGAGTGGTTGATCAATGAAGAAAATTCGTTGTAGTGAGAAAAAAAAAAAATCAATAAATAACGTGAATTTGTTCTTGTCCTTTGCCGCAGGTGAGTTGAGAATAATAAACTTTCGATTTGATAAAAAAAAATATGAAAAAAAAAAAAAAAACCAATTGCGCGGGGAAGCGAAGGATTAGGGAAGGCCAGCCGTTTGCAAATTAAGAGAATAATCATCTTTTTTTTTTCACTAGTTGAGGATCAAGTGATTAATGTCAGACTGTAGTTATTTTTATTATATAAAAAAAAAGTTAAACAGGAATAATGGAAATCGGAGAGAAGGAGGAACCGATAAAACCGTTAAACGAATTGAGGAGATGTTCTAAAGGCGGATGAGGTATGTGTATACGACTCAAAGAAACCCTGAGAATTTATTGGAGAAAAAAAATGAGAGAGAGAGGGAGAGAGAGAAAGAGAGAGAGAGAGAAGAATGGGCTCGCGCGTGATTGTCGATGCGTGTGAATAATCAGTAATAAAAATTCGCCTCCACAAAATGAAAAGTGTACACACACCGCATACGCCTGGGTGTAAACCCCTGAAAATCACAAGATTTTCATTATTTTTTTTTGTTAATTAAAAAGAATTAGATAAAATAGAATCAGATTACGAAGAAACGGTCGAGAAGTTTTTTTTTTTTTTACCAACGGTCACTAGTTATTTTGCTGGCTCTACCCTTCCTCTTGCTTCCCCCCACAATATACGAAATAATTAATTAAGTTACGGGGGCAGAGTGGACGATTTTTTATTCTGAGATGGGATCTCAGTAATTGAAAAAAATGGAATACATTTTTTTAATGAATTTTTTCCTGAATTGTCTACGTTTTGATGATAATGAGAATTGAGTGTCCATTTTGCCCCTCCCCATGCGGTATTTAGTAATGCCGGTCGGGAGATACCCACACGAAAAGAGATAACCGGAAGTGTCAGTAATTTTAAATAATTTTATTTTGTAAATATGATTTCAGTAGCGAAGCAGTCTAACGATCTGAGTCAATTTTTGTCGTTAAACTTTCGATGGATAGCTCAGAATCAAAGGCAGATGGAAAATTTTTGTGAGAACCGTTTTTGTAGAGCTCATCGAGAGCTACAAAAAAGTTTACCACTAAAATTGTCCTATTTCCCATAAATTCGGAGATATTCCCGGAAAACTCAGTTGAACTGAGTCGACCCGGTTTCTATCTCGCAATTCTGACAATCGATGAATTTTCCCCGATTATCTCGAAATCCACAGCGGCTGGGAAAATTCTCGTCATAACCTTTATTATAGATCTAATTGAGAGCTGCAAAAAAGGTAATGACAAAAATTTCGCCAAGTCGCCCAGATATCGTGATAACGCACGTGTCAAAAAAATGGAGTCAATTAAACTTGTGATTTCGCTGGTTTTTCGTGTGTGTAATCTCCAGTGTAGAATAAATATGAGAAATTTGATAAAAAATTAATGTTAAATTTTCCAGACGCCGAGGAGTCATCATCAACAAGTGGTGCCAATTCACCAGCTCACATACGCATTAATTTTGAGCGTTGCTTTCGCAACGAATACAGTGCGACAAATCTACAAACAGGTAACACCAAAGGAACAACATCACAGGATGATCACAATTCTGACAATGAGTCTGAACAAAAACCAACAAAAGAACAACTGAGCAGTGCCATATATAATCTCGTTGCTGGTGAATCTGAGATAAGTCAGAGTGACTTTGAGGGTACATTTAAAGTTGAGAATGAAAGAACTGAGGGCTCTGTACGTGATTTTTGCGTTAAAGAGGGCGATGTTTACAGATGTACTGTTTGCCATCGCACATACACCCATATTAGTAATTTTTGCCGTCATTACGTTACATCACACAAGCCAAACGTCAAGTACTATCCTTGCCCAGTGTGTTTCAAGGAGTTCACGAGAAAGGATAATATGGTGGCGCATGTCAAGATTATTCACAGTTTGAAGCCACACATGAGTCTTGGTAGTTCGAGTATGGGACAGCAGCGGTAGGCAATGGGTTACCCATTCAATATATTGAGTATCGGTTTTTGAGGAGTCGATTGTAGAATAGGTAGTTAGGTAGTTTTTCCAACACCTCGATGTCGATGGAGGCAGGGAGGGCTGGTTAACATAACCATCTTTCGTTTTTCTTTTTTGTTTGATTATTATTTTTTTTTTTTTTTTTTTCGTTGTAAGGATTACCGCGTTTAGAGTTTTTTTTTAATGATTTTTATTTGTTGACGGCCGAATTCTATTGATGACATTCATGATTTATCGATACTGAGTGATTATTTAATTGGGAGCCGTTGGGTTTTCTCCGTCTCTAACTCATGGAGCCACTTTTTTTTTTCACTCTGCAGCGATCGAGGAAATTGGTTTCATTGAGGACGATTTTGTGGGGGATCAGTGGGGCCACGAGCATTCTCGTCCGGGACTTTTTTGGAGATCTCGAGGCGCTCCTTAAAAATGGTTATCATGAAAATTGCGCTATCTACTGTGGATTGTGAGATAATCGTTGTAAATTGAGAAATTTACAGTATCGACACGAATGTCACGTCGACTTTGCTAGTACCCGAGTTCCGCCCGGAATATCTCAAAATCTAGGGGAGATAGAGAAAATTTTCTTATGACATTTTTTGCAGCTCTTGAACTGCTCGACAAAAAAGGTTATGACAGTAAATCCGCTATTTGCTCTAGTTTTCCAGTTATTCAGTAAAAACTGAGGAATTGTTGCGAGCAAAATCATCTCGATGAAATTAATTTTGTTTTTCTGTCACTGCAAACAATCTCGCGGATAATAACTCGGATAAATCAACGGGCATTAATAAACAAAAGAGTTGATTGAAGGAGTTTAAATGTAAATGAACGAGCTTTACCGCCCTAGTCTTTCGGCATACCCGAGAGTTGCGGAATCTATACACAAAAAAAAAAATTAAAAAAAAAACGTAAATTAAAAGTGTTATTACTTGATGAAGAAAATTTATATACAAAATACAACTGATGAGGACTGTGGAACCTAGTTCTACGATACGTGTGAATTGGTTGTTGAGAACATTTTAGAGAATTTTAATATAAAGAATGGAAAAGAAAAAAAAACAAACAAATGAACGTAGAGTTTAATGAGCAAATCCCAAATGCCAGATTTTATTTACAAAATATTGATGAATGAGATGAAATCGATAATCAAACGTTGCACATGCGTGAGAAGCAGTAATTGATGTTGATTCACGGTAATAATGAGAAAAATTGAGGCATTAATTATTGATGATTAATGAGGTAATCACGTAGACTGAGTTGATGCAATATATGTACGACCGTTCGCCATGTTGTTGAGCCTGATTGTCGAGGATATCACTGTTATTATATCGTAGAGAATTTAGTTGAGATGTTCTACCAATTTTAAATATCAATGTCATCAGGTCTGGTGATTAAATTCTATTGAGAGGCCACGGGAGGAAGAAAATAAATAACTGCTATGGGATTTCTGAGGTAAAATTAGCCGGATAATATTGACGATATCTGCCGATTGAATGACACGATTTCCATAAATCCAGTTTTATTATAAAGCCTGAAAAAATATCTCCCAAATTACGAAAAATCGCGGAATTTTACTCTGCCAATCACGAGCAATCGAGAAGTGAAAATGGTTGATTTTTGAGTTGGCGAAATTGAAGAAAAAAAATGTTAAAATTCATTCATTCTCCAGAAATTGAATGAATCAAGCTAAAACTCATTTGAAAAGAGAGAATAATTCTAGGAAATGTTCAAAATCCCGAGGTGACAGTCAGCCATCTTGACGAACAGTCGCCATCTTCATTGAATGGCTAATCAAGATGGCGTCGCCCTCACCTCGTCTTTTCAAAAGCTTCCCAATATTACTCACAATTTTTCAATGACTCCCAATTTGTTGCATTCGATTCCCCCAAAGTGAACAATTCCTCAGAGCCATTCAGTATTTTTTTTCCGCCACTCCTGGGGCCTCTGAAACCCTGGAAACAAAAAAATCCAGACGAGGTGTAACTGATGGAAACATGAAACACGGGGCATGCAATTATTTAAAGACTGCAGTGGGGACGATTAAAAAAAAAAACGACACCAAATACAAGATAGTACTGACATTGGATAGACTGAAGGCACTTTAGTAATAACTTAACCGCCGTAACCGAGCCTCTACAGCCCGACAACTAATGAAAACCAATTTTAAAGATGTATACGGTAATAAGATAGCAACAAATCCCCCCCCTCGATAATCGTGAAAATTACCTAGTGTTGAATTGAAGAATTTAAAAAGAAAATAATAATAAAATGTAAATAAACAAAAGTCTAACAAATTGTAGATTTACCCGCTGGGTAAACGAATAGTTGCCAAAGTAGATGATAATATTTCGGAAATAATGTAAGAGTCGACTGCCTTATAATGTGCAATTTCTTTATTCGTTATGTAGTTTATTGGATTAACTGTTAGAGGAAATAGTTTGAAAAATTTTTTCCCCCCCCTCCCGTTACAATTTTTAATTTTTTTTTATGATGAAAGATTTAAAGGATGTTTTCGCGTGGTGATGGATTACAGTGGCTGAGGCTGCGGTACGGCGATGGTGTTTAGGCAATATAGTTACAAACAAAACAGCACTATACGATCGTAGATTACTGTATTTTGCACCTTTACATGTGTCTTCATTATCGTTGTTAATTCTGGGGGTTGCTGTGAGGAAAATTGAGAAGTTGAAGAATTTTTATTGTCAGAATGAATTTCATTTTTTTGTAAATATTCATTGAAAATTATCATTTTTTGTTTTTAGCCAGCGATAAGCGATTTTTTTTTTGTAATTAAATTTTTTCATTGAGTGGAGAATTTCAGTGACAAAATTTCCTCTCAATTTTTAGAAGAAATTTCGAATTTTTAAGCGAATATATTTTTTTTGGGTTAATTTTTTTCATTGATTAAGAAATTTCATAAATTCAATTATTGTCAATTGTTCACGAGAACTGGGGAATTTTAATCGAGAATTCTGTGGAATTTCAGTGGAATTATTGTACAATGAGGATTAAAAAATTCTACGAATTTTTTAAACTCTGGAAGTACGAGAATTATCAATTTCATTAAAAATATTTTTAATCATTTCTGAAATGATTTTAAAAAAATTTAGTGATTTAAAATTTCAAAATTTCCTTTTTTAATTCCAAATTCTCTTTCTCCGGTACTGAATTCCACTGGAATTCCCCTAAAAATTCCCTGTTCCCTTGAATAATCCTTTTTATTTATTTATATAAAAAAGAATATTATCGATATCTCAAACTTCACTGGCCGCTAAGGCGTCTAATTAAAAATCTTCAATTATGATTACCACAATTGCGGCGATGATAAAACCGTTCAAAAAATCATGCAAAAATTTTCCAAAAAACTAACGATCCCTTCAAATTCTGTACCACCCAAAGACCAAATACCTCCACTCCTATTCAGAATTAACGACAGACGAATGAAGAATCTATACAAATTTACTTTCATTTCACTAGTGGGGCATAGATGTTTAATGACTAGAGGCTATATACCGATAAATTATCTAATTAACGCTATTGATTATTGTTAATATCTAAGAGAGTCGGGTGTCTAGCTTTGCATAGGAAAAAACAATGCAGAGTTCAAAACTGAAAGGGAAAGCAAAAAATAACTAGATATCCCCCCCCCCCCTCCCCCGGTTATTTAATAACCCAACAAGGTGCCAGTTTATTTGTTACATTTTGCTTTAATTATTCGAAAATTAATGAAATGGGAATGATAACAATCATTATCACTCGCGCGAGCCAAATCGTCGGGGTCAATTATATCGAGAGGAAAAGATAAATAAATAAAAATCATATTGTTAACGTAGAATTACTGTAGATCATTCGGACCAAGAGAAAATTTATAATGTTTGAGAGTCAGATTTATCGCGAACAATCGAGGGGATGAGATACTAAGTGTGTTCACGCGCTCGATGGGTTTAGAATATTAAAAAAAAAATACAAAAATGTCGGTTATCAGTGAAGGGTTTTTATATTTGTAGAGGTGCGGTCCGTTCGCCCGTTATCATTTACCATTTGCAGCTGAAATTGAGAAAATATTTAATTTGATTGACTAATCCAAGCGTCAAAAAATTGACAAGTGCTGGTGTTTTTATTTGTAATTAATATTCTTCAAATCAATTTTTTAACTACGAATTCGAGTTTTTTTGTCCCTTAAATTTGCGATTACTAAATCTACTGATTTGGTGATTTTTGGAGAATCCTAGACTCGAGTATTTTGCGAATTTCAGCTGCTTATTAATCATTTAACAAATAAAACGTTACGGCATCGTAAAATAGGCAACTACACCCTAAATAACACGTATTGTATACACGATTTACGGAAGGAAAAAAAAATAATGAAACATGTGGCAGCGGAGAGACAGCTTATTCGTTTTTAATACTAAATAACCGGTTTTAATGAGGAGAATACATGAGAGTAATGGAAAATACAGACACATTTGATAATCACTGAGAGGCTAAGACTAACTCAATTTTTAGACAGCAATGAAACAGTTTAATCATTGGTAACGAGAGTTCTTGTGTACAGATACAAGGTAACTTTCATTTTTAGACGTGAGAATATTTAGAACGGACCGTTGGAACAAATAAATGGTGAATCCTTTGCAAATTTGATAGATTAGAGTTTTAATACGAAATTGAACAATAAAATGTTGAGGAGAGCAGCTGTTGTTCGGGGAGTTCAAAGGAGAAGATCAGGTGAAATGAACCGGATGAAATCGTCAGTATCTGCTGGATTTGGATGAATCAAAATTCATTTGGAAGCCTGGAAAAACACCTTCAAAAGGCAAAAAATGTTTTTTCGTTTCACTCAGTCAGTCTCTAGTAATGGCCGATTGAAGTAGCAAATTTAAAAAAAAACAAAGAACAAAAAAGATCAAAAAGTGGAAGATTACTCCGACTGAATCGTTAATATCTCCGGTCTCGCCGATGCGATTTACTCGATCTAAAAGTCATTTTACAGCCCTCAAAACGTGCTCTAGAATGATAAAAAATCGATCAATTTCACTCTGCCAATCCCGAGTAATTGGGGATTAAAACTGGTTCATTTTCGCCGATTTTTCCAAACTCAAAGATTGAGCTTGAAAAATTTGTTCATTTCTCGGGAGTAGAGCGAAACTTGTTGAATTCAATTCGAAGCGGAAGAAGAATTTTAAGAAGCGCTCAAAACCCCGAGGTGGCAGTCCCTCGTAAGCCGCCATCTTGACGACATGCGCTCTCAAAATGGCGGCGCCTCCACCTCGTGTTTTCAAATCTTTCTCAAAATAATTCATCATTCCCAAATTACGCACAACTTGTTCCACTGATTCCCAAAAAATGAACAATTCTTTTCGGCCACTCACCATTTTTTTTTGCAATTTTTACATTCTTCGAACAACACTCGCAGATTCTCCTCAAAAATGTCGTGCCAAGCGATTCGATAATAATCAAATTTTCCCTTTAAACGGAAAGCATAGTCAATAAATCAAATGTAAGGCTCATTCGGTCGTCGAAGAAACAAAGTTAAAGGTGTGAGTGTTTTAAAATTGAGTGACGCAAAAGATTTCAAAGAAAACAAATGAGACAAATTACGAGGCTTAAAAAAGCAGACTGTACTATCAGATAGAATTAATATATATTATATAAAAAAAAATATACATATATATTAAATGAAAAAAAAAAAAAGCAGATGAAGAAAACAAATAGTTTATTATCGCATCTAAGATAACGAGGGGGCAGATAATACACCGTAAAGCAACATTAATTTGTGAATTATTGTGAGAAAAAATAACACCGATAACACACGGGTTGACACCTACTGCGTACGCGTTAATACAATACATTATTATTCTTATCATTCTTTATTGCGATTATTATTACTATTATATATTATATATAAACAAAAGTTATATCGAATATATTTTAGCGCTAGTTGGTAAATTAAAAAAAAAAACAAAACAAAAAAACCTATTAACGTCGTTGCAGTTTGAGAAGATAAAAGAAAAAAAAAATCGAAAAAAAAAAAATATATTATATATAAAAATTATGCGTCAGAAAAACGAATTTTTGGGGGTTTGACCTTTTAATTTTATATGAAAAACTGTTGAGAGACAATTGTGAATTAAAATTAATGTGAAAATTCTATCATACATCAGTGGGATCCAAATAGCTTAGCTAATCCCCTTTCGGTGCCTTTTTAAAATGAAAGAAAACAAAAAAATATGAAAAAAAAAGAAAAAAAAAATATGAATGTGGAAAATTTTAATAAATTGTTATTGAGGGATTAATACCACTCGTGCGACAGAGTGTCAACAAAAATAGGCGTTTTGACGCCGCTAGTGCCAAATAAGTGAGACCTTGACGTTTAATGAATTAAAAAAAAAAATGAAAAACAAATGGGGACAAAATATGAAGAGAATATACATTGAGGAAAAAAAACAAACAAACAAACAAACATTTTATAGGTGAACTTTTTTAGCTAATGAGATGTCTTTTCTGACGCTGGGTAGAATTAGTATATTTTATATGCACTGATTGTTTGATTATAATTATTCGATAATAAATGAAAAAAAGAACGGTGTTCAATAGTTTATAAATAATGACTACAAAATGGATGAAAAAAAAAAAAATGATAAAAATTATTGTGAAAAACAGATTATTCTGGTGTTGTTTGTAACTGAAAATTTCAAGTTTCGGCAGTTGTACTTTTTTTTCTTTTTTTTTTTGTTCGATGAGATACGTTTAAATTAATTACCCTGGAATCAAATACTTTGTCTGCATTGTAGAAATGGTTAGAGATTAGTATGCCGCAGTCGAATGATTATGCCAATGAGATTGGAAGACTAACCCGATGGTTTTGAAAGAAAAAAAATATATATCGAGAATGATAACGACGACTAATAGCACTGAATGATGAATCAAAGGTAACTCACCACCAAAAATAACGCATTGAAATAATATTTATGTTGTGAAGTATATATTTTCACTGTTTCTGGGTGTAGAATGTTTGTTGTAACGTAGAAAATTACGTGAAGCTAAAACTGGGGTCTCATAATCGTTGAAGAACAATTTTTCTTTCAAGATTTTTCTTTCCTGAAATTTTGATTTTCGTTTTTAAATCATATCTCGTAATCCAAGGCAGATATAAAAATTTGTGTTAAGACCTTTTTTGCAGCTCTCAATTTACTGAACAAAAAAGCTCTCTACAAAAATTTTTGTATCTCCATTGGATGCCCTGAAAAAATTCAGTTTTTACCAGATCTCTGGGGGTGTAAAAAAATACATGAGCCAATATGAAATATTAAAATCTATTTTTTCACCCCTAGAATTCTCCCCTGAATCATCCCCCAGCTTCAGCTTCATTACAATCACCTTAATTCGCTCCCGAGTTGACGACGAAATAGCTCAATGTAAAAAATCTAATCAATCAAAATACCCAACATCCAGGGGGAGAATGGAACAAAATGGAGGCCACCGAGTCTAACCTCAAAAAAAAAATGACAGAGAGACAGAGAAATAAGAAAGCGTATCCAAATGTTGCTCCATCTCCCCTAAAATTTCGTCTCAACAGGGCCCAATCACTTCGTTTATTCACAATAACTTAGTGTGTATTGTTTTTTTTTTCCGCCTAAAATGCTGACTGAAATCCTCAATCCGCCATTTTGTGGCCAGAACCCCATCGCTACGAAGCGCACCGTTGCTCTTAGCCAAAAATTATGTTTATTTAGTTCTCCATTTAATCTTCAATTACGATTAATTAGTCTAGATTGTACGAGTTTGTTGCTATTATCAAAGGCATTAATCTTTTATTTTTTATCTCATGTAGTTATAGATATGTGGTAACAATATTTTCACTGGCTAATTTGTTGAAATTGCCAATGTCACTCGATACTCTTGTACTCGATATTATCATTAATATCGAATCAAGGGACCTTTCAATATCTCCTTGCATGTTACGTAAACACTTGTTGTTGATTTAATTTTGTTAAGTAAAAATTATAAGTGTATGAATACTTGAGGACAGAGAAATTAATAAGTTGAGAGTAATGGGTTTGATAATATATTGTTAAGTAAGTAATGATTAACTAGACTGTGGCCATGAAATAATACAGTACAAATGTGAAAGAATCATAAATTTTTTTTATTACGGGCCAGTACAAATTTATTGAAAAAAAAATTGTCGACTCAATCATGTTCTCGAGGCTTCAGTAACAATTTTTTTTTTCCCCTTCTCTTCTTAGGTTTAGCTGGAGAAATTTATTGGGCAATTGCTCGATGCAGTGTTTTATTTTTTATGTTAATTATGAATTGTAAAATCATCTTTGAGGGAGATTCGCTGGACAATCGGCGAACCCTCTTGGAGACTAATTGATGTTTCATTATCGTTTTTTTTTTCTTCTTTATTATATTTTAATTGAATTCGTAGATATGTCGACGTGCTATTTTCTGTTGTTTTATATTGTGCACGTTTATCATGGTTTAGCGCAGTAAAACGTTGTACGGACGTTAGTACCCCGAGGTTTTTTTTTTTTTTTTGAGAGTGGATGCACAGAGAACATATATGAATGAGGAAATAAATATTCTATATAAAACGTTGTCGCGCAGTTATTAAAGAATGCTATATATAATTTTGATTTTATTCATTTGGTGTTTATTATTTTTATTCCTTTCCCCCTTAGGGTTAAGGCTTGCTACAGTAGTGCATGATAATTTTATTATTATTATTCTTAGTATTATTATTTTTATTATTGCCATCACCTTATTTATATTTTCTTTGCAGTAGTGAAGTGGTAAAACGTATTGACCCGAATTATTTATGTTTGTTGAATTTGAGAAGAAAAATTGTTGGCTTAAAAAATTGGTTCAGTTTCAAGGAATTGAATGGCGTGAACTGGAATTAATTTGAAGAGGCCGAATAATTTTGAGAAATGTTCGAAAATGCGAGGTGGAGAGCAGCTATTGGCACGGCCATCTTGTCTGGAGACTTTCAGCGGCAAATGGCCGTCCTAAGATGGCGGCGCCTCCACCTCGTACTTTAAAACGTCTTTCAATCGTATTCCTCTCTCTCAGATTATTCACAATTGACTCTATTTGGTTTCCACAAAATGACGAATTTTTTTAACGCCTTTTGAATATCAACGCAAGTAAACAATCGAAAAAAATCTCTAAAAAATGGAAAACCTCCCTAACCTCAAATAGTCAGCTGGAGAGAAATACAGCAACACCGGACGCATTCTAACCAAAGAAAAAAAAACATTCTCAACGGCATAAATTAAATCTCGAAATTTTACGTTTCACCACTTCCTACCCCTCCCCCCGATCCCAACCAAAAAAAACTGACGAGATCTTCTCTTCCCCAGAATTCGCCTCCCCAGGCTCCAACAAATCCGACAAATCGGACGTGTCCTCGGACACCTGGAAGGAGAAATCCCGAGGTAGGGATTCCTCCACAGCGGGTAGTTCAGGTCGAGCGAGTCCCCCGACGACTCCCACCCCGTCGGAGGTGTCTCGCCTGACCCCGACGACAATATCGACCCCAACATCAACGCCAACAACAACGTCCACGCCATCAACAGCGCAGACCTCAACAACGACGACAACCACCACAACTGCCCAGCGAAGCGCCCCCTCCTCCCCCGCCACAGGTAGGGCCACCCCCTCGACAGCCCCCCCGCCGAGTCAGTCGCCGGCCGAGGGGGCGATGTCGGCGCCGACCGGCCGACAAGTCCCAAAAAGACGCATGCGCCGACGAGCCACATCGCAATCCCAAGATCCAGCCGAACAGCTGACGGAGATGTCCGTCCGGGGTCTAAACCTCTTCCGCTATGCCTCGATATCCGAGGGTGTCTACCAATGCACCGAGTGCGCTAAGCTCGACATTCAGAAGACATTTAAAAATAAATACAGCTTCCAGAGACATGCTTTTCTGTACCACGAGGGCCACCAGAGAAAGGTCTTCCCCTGTCCCGTTTGCGGGAAGGAGTTCTCAAGACCTGATAAAATGAAGAATCACATGAAGACGGTGCACGACTGCTTCATGCCCAAGGACTGCGTCATGCCCTTTGGGTTTTATCTTCCGCCCTGAATTAGGGAATCGGTAGTTAATTGGGGGGAAGGTTACGTGGGGAATGTTTTAGGTTGGGGCTCATGAGGTATTTGAAGGGGAGAGGGTTATTCGAGGGTCAACGGGGTCATTTCGGCCCTTAAAAAGGTTCAAAGGGGCTGAAAGGGCTCTTCTGAGGTTGGCCAGGGCCGAAAAGGTCCGGTTGACCCTTGAAAAGGTTCGCAAGGTTTGAAAGAGGATCGTTAACCTTTGAGGGTTAAAGCGGTCCCCTAGAAATGTTCACAGGGGGGTTAAAGGGCTCTTTTGAGGTTGGCGAGGGCTGGACAGGTTCGGTTGACCCTCGAAAAGGTTCGCACGGTTTGAAAGGGCACTTTTGAGCTTTGAAGGTCAAAGCGATCCTTCCGGTCCTTAACAATGTTCGCAGGGGTTTTAAGGGCTCGTTTGATTATCATGTTAGCCAGGGTCGGAAAGGATGTTAGCCAGGGTCGGAAAGGTCGGTTGACCCTCGAAAAGGTTCGCAAGGTTTAAAATGGTCGAATGTGGATGTTAGGGTATTTGGGACGGTAACAACCCTTGTCAATATTTTTTGCCCTTTGGCCCTTGAGCATCTGTGACACTTTGAAATTTTTGGAATCCATCAGATATTAATACAATTCAAGAGACTTTATTTTTTTTTATGCAAAGGGTCAACAATCCTTGCGGACCCTTGAGGGTCAACAATCCTTGCGGACCCTTGAGGGTCAAACAAACCTTGCGTACGTTTATTTCACGCCCCAACTCTCGAGATTGTTTGATCCTCGCTTACCCTTCCGACAGAAAATATTTTAGTCCAATTCAAGGAACTTTTAATTTTTTGGTTTTAGCTGAGGGTCAAACAGCCTTTCAAGGTCACAAATGCAAAAAAAATCCTGGATTACGACAAGTATTCCAGTTTTCTCTCGTCAAGTACTTTGTGAGTCTAGTAATCGTAATTTTCGGAGATTCTAAAACTTCTTTTTATTCGGTTAAAACCTTCCCCGGAGTTGCCACTGCCCTCCACAATTCTTTCAGTTATCATTTTTTTTTTTCACTCTTCCGTCCCAGATTGTTAGGAGTTCGGAGGGATGACAGGTTTGTGGGAGAAGATTCCCAGGAAATCCCCTCAAAAACGAAGAAATCATGGAACTTTATCAATAACCTTCAACTCTAATTTTTAAAAAAACATTTGTTAAATAATTATCAACCAAAATTGATAAAATCATGAAACCTACAAAAACTAGAATTTGACAGTAGAAGTCAAGCAAATCATGTGAAAAAATTCTCAATCCAATTCCCGGAAAAGCCTATGAATTCTCCCGTCTCCCGCCTGAATTTTTTTTTTTCTCAAATTTATTATTTTTTTCTCCTCCCCAAACGTCTTCCCCTCCCTCCTGTTATAAATATAAAATTCCAATGGTGCGAAACGTTTATCGACGTTAGCTATTATTGCTAGAAGCAAGAAATTGAGTAGAAAAAAAAACGTAAAACAAAAAAAACGAGAATTAAACCCAGAACTATAAATCATTTATACCTGATCATTCGATTGATATCACTTATACTTATTAATTAGCATGAAGTTATCACTGAATTAGTTATAAAAATCGAATGATCATGAAGACGTTTCGTACTGCCCAGCAGTATTTCTATTATTCTGTACAGTTTACTTTTTTTTTATGGGGAGTAAAATGTATTATAGAGCCTAGCGCACATTATTTCATTGATAAAAAAAAAATATATATATATATATATCCTAGTTTATTTAAGAGAAACGAGAAGATAACGAGGTCAAATCACCGATGGGAGCCGTTGAAAAATCGCCAGCTGTTAATATTTTCTATATCGACTAAAAATAATTGAAACAAAAAAAAAAAAAAAGCACAACGTGAAGACTAAATAATTAGGGGGAAAAATCATTGCATCGTGCAATTATCTAAAATATATTTTTTATAATTAATGAAAGGGACGAGTGAATAATGAGAAATGCACAAAAAAGACGTCTTCCAAGTGCAGTTAAAAAATAAAAATCAATTCAGTGTCTTCCTGACAAATTTTTCCAACAAGAGATATATAGATTAATTAGTTGATTTACCATTTTTAACAAATATATATAAAAAAACGTTACGTTCGAAGTGAAAGTGTCCCTCGAGTTTTTCCAACGTATGAAGTGATTTAAAAGAAGTAAACAAAAAAATTATATATTATCCCTAGTTGAAGTTATGTTAACGAGATAAAAGATAATAAAACAAAAAAAATTAATGAGTTATCCAGTGGATGATTGAGAGGGGGGGGGGGGGGGGGGGGTGACAATGAGTTAAAATTTTTATTATAGTTATTCTTTCCCTATTTCATATGGAGATGATACATTCAAGATTTATTCGCTTTAGGATATGTCATAGAATTTATATTGATATATCACCGCATTGAGTTAATAATACTACAATTTTCTTTATTATTTCTTAATAAAAAAACAATTTAACATCGGGTAATAGTAACGATTTATTGTAATGCACAGATGTAGGAATGCTATGACGCATATTTCACATGGAAAATGAAGTTTATTATATACGATGATGAATATATTTTATTTAACGTTGATAGGGGTGTAATGTAGGATTCTAGGGTGTAAGTGACATGGAGATGTGGTCCACTCGACCGTTTATTATTACTTTTTATTTTTCAAAGTGGACAATGGTATTTTTTTCTTTTTTTCCTTTTTCTTTTTCTTAGTTCCCAGGGGATGAGATTGTTTCGCTGCTTGGTTATTGCGATCGAATGTAATTCGTTCACTTATTCAGCACGAAAATTGGCTTGAGGCGTTGGGAGTAAGGAAAAACAACAGAAGACGTTCGATATTTCCAAAAAAAAATTGTTCATTTTCGAGGAACTGGACGAGGTGAATTCAATTGAATTCGAAGGGAGTAAATAATTTCAAGAAATCCACGAAAAGTCGAGGTGAACACCACAGGCGCCGCCATTTTGTGGTGACATCTCGTGGGAGGGGCTTTCAAGATGGCGGCGCTCCCACCTCACTTTTAAAAGGATTTCCTGAAGGGATTTATCCGAACGAAATACCTCGGGAGGAGCCTCATTCGACTTCTACCGAGTGAACAAATGTTTTAATCCAATTTTCCGATTTTTTTTATTTTTTTTTCATTCCTCTCAGACTGAGAATTCGCATCGGCAATTGGTGGCGGCCATTTTCTTACTCCCGAGACATCTCAATATGGACGTTTAACTTGCACGTACATAAAAACTGAATCTACTTTTGTATTATAGAAGCACGAAACATTGTCCGTGGTTTGATATTAAAATTAATGTTTATGGAGGGAATACGATAAAATTAATGATTTATGTTAAACTGCACATTTGATAGTTAATGGTAATTGAAGAGTTGGGAGGAGTTTGTAATAGACAGATTCAATGAGTGTTCTATGTATAATATTATGTACCTATGTACCTATTACCTTGGTGCCTGGTGGCGAAGCGAATTATATGATGAAGAAAATTAATGATATCCTTATTTGTTTTTATCTAATTGTAGTTTCTTTGTAACTCTTTGTGATATACATTGCAATAGTCTACCCGACCGAGAGTTTTTTTCTTGTATCTACGAGCACTTCCTTCATTAAATAATTAAAATTAAACAAATTACATATTTTTCTTGTTTTTTTTTTTAACCCACGACAACTGCCATTAGGCCCTCACCAGGATTAGACCCTTAGGAGGCTGCGGGACTAAGAAAAAGTCCCAAAATGCAGACAAAATTTTTCCGCCATGAACTTTGGTTAAAAGACATTGAAAAAATATGAAAATAACCTCAACAAATTTTTAATTTTTGTAGTGACCGGGTGACACGAAATCACCGTGACTAATTACAAGATAAATAATTTTTAAATCAAAAGAAAATATAATTTCCGACCTCCGTGCATGATTTCTGCAGGTCGGAAATTATGTTTGCTCGCGATTTGAGTATTATTTCGCGTGTAATCAGTGACGGCAATTTCGAGGTGGTGAAGGATCACAGCCGGCCTAACGCAAGATGGCGGCCGCTCCTGAGCTGTCACTTGGGATTTTAATTGAATTGTTTTAATATATTTACAAGACTCACCGACGACGGTGGCCGAGTTGGTTAAGGCGCACGGCCGGACGGCGGAGCCCGCGTGGAGCGGGTTCGAGTCCGGCTTGGGGCGTGGGATTTTTAAT
>JAPYZN010001955.1:0-13761 GCA_030522865.1 Psyttalia lounsburyi
ATGCCAAAGAAAAAGTGATTCGCGCACGTGTTTCCATGTCTTCTTTTTGCTCTCTTTGCCACAGCCACGGGAATGACGCAACAGCGAGCAGTTTCAACGTCAGGAGAATATTTCAATAAATTCTGCAATTCATTTTTAATGAATCCAAGTGAAAACTCGGATTAATATGACTTGTAAATGGCTCGGAGGTGAATACATCGGAACACAGGGAGAGCGTAATTATTATTTCTTCTTCATTAATCAAAATTATTATTTTATTATCAAGATAATTAAACATCTCTATTCTCCATTGTTATCAGTTTTTTTTTTGCATAGTTTGTAGGAAAAATTACATTACTCGAAGAACAGTCGATCGTGAGCTGCCTCTGGCTCATCGTGTCAATAAATTTGTTTATACAAATTAGTTATCTTTACAGTAATACAAAAAAACGTGAGTTATCTTAAGATCTACAAATACTAATCAATCGTACATCGTAGGAGGCCCAATTATTCAGCGATCGGGGCTTTTAATTGAGATTTTTCATATTGACTTCTATGCAATAAGCTCGATAATGCATTTTCAGCATGAATATTCACATTTTTGCTGGTAGTGATAATGTTTTTTTATCAGTATTCTTCAAGGCACTTGTTGTGTAAACTTAAATAAAGAATCATAAATATAGCAACGCTCGTATAAACTCAAATTCAACGCCTCATTCGACTCGTGGAGGAGTGAATGAGTGAAAAATGCAATTACTAGATGTCAAGAGAAGTGGAGAAAAAAAGAAAATATCCTTTGAAAAATTTAGGAAGTAATTGGAATGTTAAATCTCACGTATTTCATCGTAGACAGGATTCGATCCTCGGCTGGACTCTCATTCGTTTGTTATGAGTTACATGAAAAAAAACAAAATGGTGTACGAGCCCAGGTAACAAAAAGTGCAAATACTACAATTTTTGTACAGTCGTCCATGAGCAAATAGCACATCGGCAGGACGTGCTGTCACTGTAATGTTAGGGATTTGTTCAATTGCAGTTCTCGGTAAGAATTAACAGCGGTTATCCACTCGATTGCTCCGGTATGATCCTGCAGGTATCGAGTGTATCAACAGTTGGTGTGGCGAGCACCTCGCATGAGTGGTATTAGAATTGTTGGATTTTGGGCTTGTCGTAAGAACGGATGCTGCAATAATTCTGCTGCTGTGGCACGCTGTGCTGGATCACGCACGAGCATTCGCTCGAGGAAGCCCTGGAGCCGTGGACTCACCTGGGGAAAAGAATACGGGCAATGTCAGCTGTCAATTGAGAAACTTTGTGTTAAAAATAATCTTGAGGAAATCGTTGGGAAACAGATGTAATTCTCCAGTCGTTCCTCTAAAAAAAAATGAGAGGTCGGCCATATTTTGTTCTCCTCGAGGATATTTATTTATATTTAATGAATGAAGGGGGGATGTCAGGAACTTCCTATCTCCAATGAAATAAAATACGAACCTTATGAGAATTCTTCAATTTAGGCGGTGGCATGTCTCGTATACGTCTCATGGCCTGCAGTGGTGGTTCATTGAAGAACGGCGGCTCCCCATCCACCATCTCAATGATCATAATCCCCAGCGACCAGATGTCCACCTCAGGTCCATAAGGCAATCTCGATATAACCTCTGGGCTCATCCAGTAAGGAGTACCAACAAGTGATTTCCTCTTCGGCAACTCTTGTGACACTTGAGCGCAAAATCCAAAGTCGGATAATTTGACTCTACCATCGGCGGTGAGTAATATTGAATCCGATTTAATGTCCCTGTGAATAACTCCTTGTGAATGGAGATAGGCCAGTGGTTTGAGACACTGGGAGCAAACAGTTGCTATTTGGCTCTCGTCCATGCGCGAGTGGGTGACAATGTCGGTGAGAGCGCCACCTTCCAAGTACTCCATAACCACCCAGAGTTCATCGTCAACCAGGAAACTGTCGTACATCTCGACGATGTTTGGGTGATGATAATCCCTCATTATGACAACTTCGTTGAAGAGAAGCTCGCGTCTCTGTTGCTTACGTAGATCCATTTTCTTCACTGCCACCTGACGATTGGTCTTCTTGTCCGTTGCTATGCACACTGTGCCGGTGCTGCCTTCGCCTATTTTCAAGAAATTATCCAGATTCTCGCGTGGATCACCACGGCTTACCACCATCTGGAGAGCTGTCCTGAATTGCTCGTGAGTTAGTCTTTGATCTGCAGTCTGTTTATTCTGGGAATTCATGTGCTGACTGATGGAGATGTTGCCGGAGGAGGCGGCTGACTTCAGGTTCTGATTCTGATCAGGACTGATTGCCGCACCTGCTGGCACTTTGGAGAGATTATGCATGGATTGGGATTGAGCATTCTCCAGGGGTTTACCAAAATGGCCGTGTTGAGGAGGATTTACAGGAGTTGGACCAGTTGCTGGTGATGCTGTTGTTTCAGACAGATTGTACGAGTTTTGGGGTGCCTGGGGATGCTTATTGCTGTAGTGGCTGCTCAGCTGGCTCAGGGGACGCTGAGACGCTATCGAACCTACGGGCGAGGCTTTCGTAGGGATTTTGTGGAGTATCGTGTCGGTCGAGCCGCCCTGGAACGTGGACAATTTGGACAGTGAGTAATTATCGCAGTTATCTTGGCAAAATTGTCCCTTGTTTTTAGTTTGGTTAGACTGTTACTAGAGAGATTTCTCTTTGCTCGCGACTAATGAGATGAGGATTGCTGAGGAACTGGCCCCAGGTTGAATCCCTAGGAGTGTTATGGGCAATGGTTCTCAGTGAAACCAACATTTAATACGGAGCAGTGGGAATTTCTAAGTGCCCAGTCGTTGTGAAAGTACGGGAATCCATAGAAATGAACGGGAAATCACCGATGTCAATGATTTTTTGCATTGAAATTCCAGTCAATTTGTGGGGTATTTGGTTGTAAATAAAATATCCAGCCATGGTTAATTTTTTTTGCCTCTCAGACGTCCGAATATCGGGCAATTTGCGAGTGGACTTTCTGATCTAGATATTTCTAGGTATTTTTCCCCCCGAACTTTGAAGATATGGAGCTAGGAAATATCTGGGGAATTTCTTTCACTAGAGAGTTTTAATTACTCATGGAGAAATTCCAGTAGAAAAATTATCCTAGGAAGTTTTCTATTGATTATTCTAATCTGTATATTTACCTGGTTATTCCCATTATTCCATTGTCCAGGTAGTGTCATCGATGACGAGGGATTAATCCTCTGGAAGTCATTCTCCTGCATATTCGGTTGGACATTATTTCCTGAATTCTGATTATTCGGAATTGGACTGAGATTTTGGAAATTCATGGATAGATTAGGGGGATTGAGATTTGAGTGAGTGAGATTCGGTGAGGACTGCATATTTGGATTCATGTTCTGCAGATTGGGAATGATACTGTGCAAATTTGAGTTGAGTCCAGGTCCAATAGTCTCCGTATTCTGGCGAATTTTATCCGTAAGTCCGTGATTTTTTCCAGAATCAGAAGCGGGGCACAGTTGGTGGTAGCTGCTGGGACTGGGAGACATCTCATGACCTTCAGGCACCGATGGCGGTAAATTAGTATTATTCCTGAAAAAAATAAAATGTTTTTTATCAATTTTGCAGCGAAGTGGTAAAACGAGATAATCACATGTTCCCTATTTTTTAAACCCGTATTATCTCAGTAAGGAATAATGTCAGGAGAAATTGCCAGAGGAGTTTTTTATTGCAAAATTGATCAGCTACAATAATGGTCTTGTGACATTATCTCCTAAAACCACTCCTTACGGAGATAATCCGCGTTCTATAACGATCGGCAAAATTCACTCATCTCGTTTTATCAGTTGGCTGCAGAATGTGAGGGGAATGAGATTTTTTTTCAACTGATTGCAACGATTTGGAATGCAGAGATCATCAACCTTCGTGCACTGACATCTACTATTCTCCCCAATGAACAAAAAAAAACAATTACCTGTAATCCCGTCTAAGCCGAGGTGGACTAGAAGACCTCAATGAGTTGGATCTGGCAACGGTACTGGTCTTGGGCAAACCATTTTCCCCTTTTTCGCCGACACCAGCTCTGCCAGTTGGTAGTCTCGGATCATTATGACCTCGAACAATGGTTTTCAAGTCCAATATCTCCGTGGGTGTAATTTCACTGGGATCAACAAGAGGTAACGGTCTATTTGTTGACTTGAGTATTTGATTATTGCCAACAATAGATGCCCACTGCAGTGGTAAACCGACAAATTTGCCCTCGCGTTTGTCGAACCCGGTGTGCACACGATGTTCAAAATTTGTGGGAGTTGATATTTGGGGTTTCTTCTTCTTTTTTGTAAACATTTTTCACCCCGCCCGAGGCAAACACAATCAGTACAATCAATGCAACTTATTTGACGAGTTGAAGGATGAGTGGAACGTATTGTCACATGTCTCGGTAAACTGGGGCTGTGGCGTATTCGATGGAGCTGGTGACTCTGAATGACATAGTGACTGTGAATCCAGGTGGCTCGGACGAACTAAAAGTCGTAGAAAATCTGCATGTTTATACCCACAGGCTGGGTTAAAACAAAAGAAGCCAAGTGACAGCAGCAACGCCTACCAAGTTCTCAACCCCGTTTTTAATGCTTATTTTTTTTCTAGTCCTCTCTCTTCCTCTCTCTCTAATACCGTCGTCGAGACTCAATGCCTTCGATCACCACCAATCATCCGGAGATTAGAAAAAAACTTTCACTTGTTGGCTGGAGAATGAGAAAATTGGTGGACAGTAAGTTATGGGGTGATGCTCCAGTGATAGTCTACACTTGAAGAGGCAGTAAATCCTCGAAAAACAATCAGTTGAGATGACTTCCGCGGTCCTTTCCGCCCGTACTCGTACATGTACATAAACTATACTGTACACATTCCTGATACACCCCTCGTGGTAGCAAGTGAAGTTCTTCAATCTTCATTGGCTTTGAGGCACCAGACCGAACTGGCTATAGTCAGCGTCACAGCAATAGTCCAGTTGTAGTTGTAAAACTTCACGAGTGCCAGTAGTGGGGGGTAATTATGCCGAGAGAACGTCAAATTGTGAGGTGAATACCTGGGGGATCATACCGGCTGCTTGGTTCAGATGCTCCACTCCATAATTGATCTTATGCCACGTCTGACGATGGTTAATGGCAAAAGATGTTCACATGTCTCCATATTTAGGATCACTGGTGTTTTTCATTGTTGGGAGTATTGATGACCTGCCCTGGGGCCAAACAACAAAATTGCATTTGCGTCGAGTGCAGATTTTGGTCGATCAGGCAGTGGCGACAGTGCAGATTTAATTATCTGCATTAGTCAGCGGTAGATGGCAGCATTGGGGCTATTTATGGGCGTCCTGTCGAGCGGAAGGCGGACGGAACTCCTGGGCCTGCAATAAATTTGAGAATCCCAGAGTGTTGGAGACTCTGGTGAAGAAAGAACTCAACACAACGGTATCTTATTAATTGGCCCGTTCATCGTTTATTTGTCACAATAGAAGTAATGAGGTCTTCAACACCAGTTCCAGGGAGAATGCAATAAACTCCAGTTGTTACAGAGGCGTTTACTTCGGCCCCCCGACAATTGTATGAGAATCCGCAGGGCGATGAGGGGAACTGCAGGTTTGAGAGACAACGGTAAACCCTTTTTATTAATTATCTCACCCCCAATTCTCTGGGGCAGTGGATGCGACACTCTAAACCATAAAAAAATAGGGAAATAGGAGTGGACAGGGAGACCACACTCATAATCCCGAAGAAAATTTCCAGCCGGGTGTGAGGATTGCAGGCCGAGCCGAAGCCGAGGCATGCAATCCCCCTCGCCAGAAAAGTCTTCAGCCTAATTGCGAGCCAAATTTTTTATCATTAGACCTCAAACCCGCGGTCTAACCCAGCGAAACGAGGAACAGAAAAATTAGGCGTCACGGGGAGTAGAGCTCACAACCTGTAGAACACCAGGCTCGTGCCGAGTCACTGAGCCACCGTTTCGAGGAATTAATGACTGGAAACGAGGACGTTTGTAAAAGTCAGCACGAACAATATTTTCAATTCCAAAGTCTTTATTATTTTACGAGATCAGGGTAACTGCACCTTCGTCATTACTTCCTCGGGATGAATCAGAAGAGACTGAGTACTGGGAGCACGAGTTATTCATTAAAAATGTCACAGCCGATGTACCCAACTTGTTTATTTGCCACGCAGAGGATACTGCACTGCGCCGTCGGTCAGTTTGTCCAGGATGTCAATGAACTCGTCTGTCATGAGACCAGTAGCACCATATATAGCAGCTGAAAGATTCAATAACATTCAACAAGACTTTCGCAAAGCTATCTGGGTGCTATTGACACCTCACTTCAATGGGCGCTTGGCGCAAGCCCAGATGATGGGCTTTCAATGCAGGCATCAGCCAGCCGTGAATGGCAGGCTCCATGAAGGCGTTAGCAAACGAGCGTTGAGTACCAGGATAGCTATATGACTTATTATCATGCTAGCTTTCAGTGCTCACAGCGAATGTATGCAGTTTTACAGAGGCTAAGCGGGAGTTTCTAGCATCAGCCTTTGAGCCTTTGTTGGATGCAATCGGCTGTACGGATGTGGTTCGCGGGATTATTTTTCCCACTGAAAGGGGTATTTTGAGCCTCCTCACGCCCCGCTGGTCTTCATGAAGAATTCGGTAGTCAGTCTTGCTCCCCTCACTGTCGTTTGTTGGCAATTGATTTACGTCCGGAGTTTTGGAGGTTATGAATGGATTCCTCAGCTCAAATACGACTCTATCATCCTGTCCTCGGTATATTCAATCTGGAGAGGCTCCTTGTCCCTCGCTGACTGCTGCTGAGAAGGTTAACAATGCAATCCCACAAGATCGCCGCCACTGGTTCTCCCAGTAGTCAAGGTAATCGACACTTCCTGGGCTGTCCTCTCGTGAACCTGAGACAGTTACTTCCGATTCATTGGGTCGATTATCCAGTCGCCGTTGGTGTTTTCCCTCGGGATACGTCGGACGAGGCGACAGCGGTAGTATTCACACCGCTTGTTTTGTGAAGATGACAGGCCCGGTGACAATGATGACGTGAGAAGCAGACATCCAGCAACAGGGCAAATCAACGGCGCACAATCCCTGAATTTTAATAGAAAATAAGCCCCAATAATTGGGTCGTAGGAAGCAGTACGAGAGGACAATTCAGCGACAGCCAACCCGCTGGGGAATACATTCCGGGGATTCCGTTGGGAGTGTTGATCGTTCGTACCGCTTTATCGATATGTACCTTAGATTCATATCGCCCTGGCGTTTATTGATTCTCCACCGAACGGCTGTCGTATCGAGGAATAAAAAAACCAAAACAGGGGAGAGTTCAATGCATTGAGTTGAATTTGCTGTCACACCGTCAGCTTTAATTCCATTTTCTTCCACCTTTCAGGCGGTGAGCAAGTCAGAACAAGGAGAATGCAGAGAGAGCGGGAGGGAGGAGAGTGAAAATGAAAGGGAGAGGCATAATCACTCCCCAATCTTGCATTCTGCTGATGATTCCATCTTTTGCCTGTGCTCCAGGCCGCTCTGTCCTCACTACATGGGAAAGGAGAAGAGAAATAGATCGGAGAGGGAGTCTCGTGGTGTTGTTGAAATGCTCTTGTATTAGGGCTAAACATTCCCCTTGGCTCTGTGTGTGTGTGTGTACGCGTGTGTTTGTCGGGAATGCTTGGTGTACGTTCCTGGGGTAGTACTCATCGTACTGCATAACCGGGGGGTTGAAATCGATACCGTTGCCAGGGACAACCGTGGCTATGCTGTACGCGTGACACACGAACGAGCAAAGCCCGCACAGGCCAAGGCTATTGAGTCCCTCTCGCTCCCTCTCACATTCTTCCCTTTGCTTGGGGGTTTTCTTCAGTCTTCGTGTGCTTCGATTTTTCGCCGTTGTTTTGTTTTTTTTAACATTCAGATTTTCATTTTTCTTTCAGGAACAACAATCAATAAACTCCATGATGGCCTTCTCGTTAGGATTCTCCTCATCTTGACGAGGAAGCGTCGGATGGGGACGGAAGGTGGGCAGCCTAGAGGAGGAGAAGCAAATTTTTAATGTTTTTTAAACAATTGCCGAGCGATTTTCGTGCTCTGGCGTCTCCGGGAGGTTTTGGAAGATCATTGAGGAAGTGGAGATTGACAAGTCCGGGAGTTTTGTGGTCTCGATGGGAAAATATAAATTTTTGTCTACAGAATTTATTTATAATGAGTGGAAGGGGACGGTGGATGGGGATTGAGGCGTTGGAGACCGAAGGGAGAGTTTGGAATGATTTTGGGGTCCGCTGAGGGGACTTGGGGGAAATGTATAGACTTTTAGGATCCGTTTCATCGGCATTTGATAGGACAGACTCAGGATCGGACTCTGGTCAATCCGAGGGCAGCGCGGATGTGATGAAGGACATCCGGATTATCAGGTCGGGGGATATTATCGCCAAATATCTGGGAAACAATTTAATACTTTGGTCTTCATGATCAGGACCGACTGGCGGAGGTAATCGGGCGAATGTCCGTTGACCTTCGAAATTAATCCGATGTCTTCCGCGAGTGTCTCGGCAAATTAATGGGGTCTGCGTGTTATTTAATTTTTTATGTGTCAGGGGTTTATCGTGCAGTTGTCGGGAAATTGAGGGGAGGTATTTTAACGGGTCTGGGGGCTTTGATACCTCGAGAGCCCGTCTACGGGGGTTGTTACGCTCGGGGTAGAAGAAAAGCCGATTTAGACTAAACAGACTTGGCTGACCCAATCACCGCAGTATCTCCTGAAGAGCAACTCCCGAACCACTTGCAACTTTCGGTCAAGAGAGCCCCTCGTCACCACCTCATTATCGCCATTTGAGCTCTTCTGGGAGAGAATTTTTTTATTTCAAGTGCGAAATAAATTGGCGAAAGTTTCAGCTGAACAATAATAACTGCATTCTCCATATTTTCTTAAAACCCGTATTATCTCAGTAAGGAACAATATTATGAGAAATTATCAAAAATACTTTTTTGTTGCAAACCTGATCAGCTACAAAAATGCTCTTGTGTCATTATCTCCTAAAACCGACCCTTACTGAGATAATCCGCGTTTTATAAACCCGGAAAAAATACGCTTTCCTCGTTTTACACTTCGCGACAGTATTGCTGAATTAAACTATTAAAAATCGTTATTAAAAGGAAAATCTCCATCTTTATTGTCAAGATTATGATGAGACAAATATTTTATTCATTTAAACAATTGTTTAGTCATTTAATTTTGTTTTGTTTTTGTTTAATAATTTTTTTGATGAAAAAATCCAATGGACCGGATTTGCGAACCCGTCGGCTAGCCGGACCGGTGAACGTGTTCACTAGACGAGGGCAATCGAGGGTAACCCCCAGCTGGCTGAGACCGTCTTAGACCCCTCGGAGAGGAGGCTGAGGTGCTTAGTAAAGGATCACAGGAGGAATGCCCGATTAGGGAGCTCCGGAAGCGATAGTTGAGGTGAGCGCGACATCAATCCAAAAGCCGTGAAGTGCTTATGTAAGGCAGCTGGAGCAGGCCAAACTGTCTCTCAGTCTTCATCAACAAGTTTGGAAATTTTCCGAGAAGTGCGGGGGATATTTTAGCCAAGAATTTCTAACTGTCAATATTTCCGAGAGCCACATAATAATCGCTGTCCTTCGATCTCTGCAATTAATTGCAAAACTTGGGACGAGGTTTTCCCTCCAGCTGCCCTAATTAATAATTAATAATTATCTAGTCGTTGTTGAGATGTGTAAATACCAGTTGTTGACCAAACGTGACCTTCAAGAGATTCCAACCCAACACTTCCTCGATCGTCGCGAGACTCATCTCCAAATTGTCCCAAAATTCCTGACCAAAGAGAAAAACAATTTTTCAAACCGGAAGATTTCCCGCCGTCTTATCGACTGCTCGATGTGCGCAGGAGCGTGACGCAGGCGTCCTCCGGTGACTTCATCGAGAGTACCCAACGATTGGCGAAACGAGCCTCCTACGGAGTCCCCTCTACAGGATGTGCCGGGCACTCACTGTACCACACTCTACCACAGTTGTCCGCCATCTTGAACGTTACCCTCACCCACGTTTCACCTTTCCCCATCCATGAACTGTAAATCGAGCGACCCACCCAGCGATTGCAGAGGAGTACCACACCAGTAGTATCAACGCGGCGATCGTTAAGGCGACCCGTTTCGCCGTCAGCTTAATACAGGAAATTAATATTCTCGTTAATCGCGAAAATAAGTATAACAACAGTCAATCGGAAATAGTTAAACCATTCATTATTGGATTTGATTTTTTATTTTGTTTTCTCATAGGCTCTCGATTGTTATTAGTGCAGTGTTATTTACGTTTTTTTTCTTTTCGTTCCTCAGTTATTGACGTTTGGCATTCGCTAGGTTTCATTGAGAAGACGAGAATAAGAAGGACAAAAAAAACAAAGTTTGGTGAATTGACGGCCACCGGAGTGAAAGGGCACCTGAGTGTCCGGTATTTGCCATTTTTTTTTTGGACGAAAGTCATCGAGTGAGGACAATTGAATTACCATTGGGAATATGAGGGGCGCAATCATGCTCAACGCACTACTACTGGTGTTTGGAGTGCTGGTCTGTCAGGCGCAGGTGAGTCCATCGTTTCAGGTTTTGATTAATGGGTTTATGAAAAAAATTCCCCAGTGGCTCGAGGATTTATCGATTGGAGGGTCTGAGAGCAGTTGTCCTGAGATTATTTCTTCTGGACTAACTGGGCCCTTGAGGACGACCTGTCATCAGGTTTTCAGGGCTTTCCAATCGATAACTATCAGACTCGAATTGCCGCGATGGAGATGGGGGTGTAAACACACCTGGACATCAATCGACGTCTTCTGGGATTTTTCCTGCGAAAGAATTCCACTCTTTCATCCCCTCGGCGACTCGAGCCGCGGAATTCGTGACCTGATCGTTGACGTGTGTACGCTCAATTGTAGAATTCCCCCTGCAGTGACGTTTGAGTCATCCATAACATCCGATCTGCGCATAAGTGGTTGAACAAGTGATTTGAGTCTACCCCTAGACTCGGAGTTTATGGAGAAACGAGGCAAAATGTCTCGTCGATTGCCATTGAAGTGTCTCATTCACTGGTTTCTTTTTTATTTCATCTTCTGTTGTGAGATGGCCATCTGCTGGATGATTTTAATTTTAAATTGCTCGAGCTGAATGAGAAAGTCAGCCTCGGAGAGCGGAAGTGGGGGAGAAGGAGTGGAGGAAAAAAATTGAGTGGAGGCTTGCCGAGTCAATTCTTCAGCCAACGGCCCAACTTTGCTCGTCTCGATTATCTGGAGCCTTCTTCGGGGCTTCTTACCTCCTCTTCTTGCCCTCCCCCCCCCCGGTGGCTATTGGAGATTATTCGATATTAAAGTCATCCTGGCGAGAATGCGCCGAATGTGGGTCTTTAGAAAAGTTGCCAGCGCCTGCGGGAGTGGGGGTGGATTAAACTTTTCAATGCTCCAACGACACCTCGCCAGGCAAACTGGCTTGTTAAGCCGGTGATAATTAATCGTTTGAGCGCACTCGAGAGTCACATAGGTTATACATGCACACCAGGTATTAGCGATTCGATAGGATTATGCCATTGCATTGAATACGTGTAAATGAGGGTGTGAAGATCCTCAGTTGACGTACAGCAGTTGCGTCTGTCATGACACCTGAGGGAGAAAATTCTTTGGGAACGATAATCGTAATTACCGAGAGGGGAATATTAAAATCGAGGGGAGGATTTTGTTTTCATCTCCTTACTTCCATCAGGAAATTTATCATTCGGCAATTGACGAGCAATCCTCGTCTCACTGGCCCACAAATTTTGTCCCAATTTTGGAGACAAAAATTATTTATTTAGACTAAAATCGCGATCACGCGAGTTGAGGCTGGTGGGCTTGGAATGACTAGTCGATCCTGACGAAAAATGGAATTTTGACGAGCGAATGATCTCCGGACAAGAATTGAAAGATCAATTTTTGGTATTTTGGAGGCTAAAGAGTTTTTGATGCGCAGAATTGGATTTTTTTCTCAGGGTCGGCGCATTTGGAGGCCTCGACTTGTTATTAAGAGTTTGATTAGTTAATGAGAGGTTATGAGGAGCTTTTGGAGGGTTTGGAAAGTATTCTGGACGTGTTGGATCTTGCGCGGTTTTTATTCTGATGGGAATGGTGGGATTGCTGAGATTTGGGCGAGATTTGGGAGATTCGCGTGAAAGTGACGGGGAATGTTGGGAAACGTGAAATACGAAGTTTGCGAGGCATGTCAACTCCGCTCAATTTCACCGCAATCGATTGGAGCCGGTTGGAGAGACCGCCGTTTCATTCCAAATCACTTTTCTCAAATGTCTCCAAAGCTACCCCGCCTGATTTAATTTTTTTGTCCAAATATTAGTTTAACATTTTCTGTCTCAATCATTGGACCTCTGGTTCTCCTTTTACTCAAACTTTCCGGGATTTCTCTAGTCAACAATTTTTAATTCTCGAAGAAAATCGACCTATCGACTTCCCTGAGAAGATTTTCTTCTGCCAAGCGAATTTATTTGGCACCAGAATTTTTCTCGTTACGGAAAACTGTCAAGAAGTTTCCTAAAATCGTTAAAACGTTTTCAATTGAAAATTGAGTGCCTGGGATTTTTAGTTCCGGAGATATTCGAGTTTGTCTAGAAATTGTTTTTGTACCTCAACAATTACTCCAGTACTTCCTATTTTTGTTTTTGCAAAATATAAATATTCATTTGGCTAATTTTGGGGAACTTGTCAAACTTTTTCTCTAAATTTCGCGAAAGAGCGACTCGTCAATTGAGATTTGAGGTCTAAATTGAATGGGTAGTTTAGAATTTATTCCTATTGATATCTAAATCTAATTCCTGACCTGCTGCAGGTGCGCTCGAAGGCTTAGAACCCGTGGAAATAAATCGAGAAAAATAAAAAGAGCCAAATACTAATTAGACAAAAGTCTGCAAAAGTCTGAGGATTGTCGGCTGGTCTTGGCGTCCGATTCCAGGTCAGGCCTCTAACTCTAATTATTTTGTGAGACTCTGAGCGTCAAAAATTCGGTTTATAACCCAGGATGAGCTAATCTTCCTAAATATATTTTTCCTGGACAACCGACACTCGATTTAAATTCGCCAGAAGAAAATTTGATTGAATTAAATCTTTTCCTCAAGGCAGGGGCAGAAAAAAATTGCCCTATCGCTTGATAAAAATTATCTTGACGTGGATAATTTGGGGTACAAAATTTTTTTGGCCTCCAGTAGCTTCCACGCAAGCTCTGCTAAAAAATCCCGACCGATCCGGTCTCTCCAGTCCAAACAACTCAAAATTAGGTCAATTTCTTCGGCAATTTTATCGCACAGAAAAAATTGTAATGCGTATGATCTGTACGCAATGCGGGACGGGGCAAATTCGGGTGGAGTCTAGGGTATCGCCAGTGGGTCAGATGACACCTCATCCATTACATTCAGAGCATGCTCTACATATCAGCTTCACAGCGAGTCCTTAAACTTAGAAGACCCGATTTAAGACCAGAAGTCGTTGAGAGAAAATTTTTTTTCCTCAACCTTTCGGTAATTTAAGAGACAAAAATAATTTTGGTAAAAAGAATTTGAGCTTTTAAACCCAATCTTTTGGGTCGATTTATTCATGAGCTTTTTAGTTTAAAATTGAATTCTGTAGGGAAGTGGTAAAACGAGATAAGTGCATTTGACATATTTTTTCAAAATCCGTATTATCTCAGTAAGGAATAATGTT
>JAPYZN010001956.1:0-30107 GCA_030522865.1 Psyttalia lounsburyi
AGGAGAAATTATCACAGGAAAAATAGACTTATCTCGTTTTACCACTTCGCTACAGAATTAATTGAGCCGGTAAATAAATCGGAAAAACTGTGAGTCAGTTTTTTAAGCCGCCGTTAAAATTGCGATCAATTTCGGGGAGGGCGGGGGTCAGTGGATGACTCAGTGAGGGGTGGATTATCTTCTGTATATTATTGCGTTGAAAGTAATTCCTCACCAGCTCCTGTGGGCTCCCACTGCTCTCAATCGATCGAGTTATTTGAGCAATGAGTAATAAGAATATACAGATATTATTTATTAATTTTAAATTGTTTGAAGGCTGTAAACAATCGCCCGAAAGTGTCGGCAAATTCCGTCGTAGATTTCATTAATCAATGGATTAATTATTAATTAATAATCATTTGTTACTCTATTTAATCTGATTTCCATAATAATTTAATATCCATAACAATTTAATTTTAAATATTAACCCAATTTATTTGCAGACATTGCCGGCAGTTTCCAGGGGAGAACAATTTTCTTTTTTGACCGGAAATATTAATCAATTAATTGTTATTGTAAATAATGGGGACCTCTTCTGTGGACAATTGAAATACTTGGGAGAATATTTCTAATGGTCGTGGGGAGAATTTTATTCTTCTGGAGAATGTCAAATTTTATTTACATAAAGTCAGACTCTCTCGAGTAAATCTGCGGATTTTTCCATGTGGAGCGTATAATTTTTTGCCAGGGGATTTTTTTTTCGGTCGAGATCGGACTGCCATTCCCGGGGAAATCACTCGACTTTGCATTGGAATCGCTTTTGGCCGGATTTCCAGTTTTCTTCTCTCAATATTTTCAATATTTTTTTTCTTCGTTCCATTTATTAGATTGAAATGTGGAAATGTGAATTACAAATTACCGATTTTGACGGGTTTTCAAATCACAGTTGCTAGTTATAACTGTTGGGGTATATTTTGGTATAGAATTGATTATTTATTTATTTATTTTTTTTTTAGTCAGCAGGTCCCGGTCTGATGCAACGGTTGAATTAAAGTCATTAGCGACAAGTAATTTGCGACTTATTCCGCGGTTATTGGGTGAGGGTGAATCGGGTGAGGATGCGTGAGGTGGCTAAGTCTCCAGAATGTCGTCACCAGTGTCAATTAATAATTGTTTAAATATAATTCTGCCAAACGCATTGACTTCCGTTGAAAATCTCAACGATAACGGGAAATTCCGTTTTATTGAGCCGTAAAAAAGAGTTAAAATCAAAAATTCATTAAAGGTATTCTCGAATGTTTAATTATCTTCATTTAATTAACTAAATTGTTAACTGACTTGATAATTGAAGCGTCAATTCAATTACTTAATGACTTATTTTTTTATTATCGAATTTTCGGGGAAGACGGAAGTTTCTGGTGTTTTTTTGAGTTGAGTCCACAAAATTTCACTTTTTTTTCACTTTTAAATATTTAAAGAGCCCGCATCCTCGGCAGACTTCTCACTTTATCATTGCTTGTGTGCGCAGCGTCATAAATATTAGAAGGTGGGCGTATCTGGATAATTTCTCGCATTCTAATTCCCAGAACTTCGCAAAATTAATTTTTAGTCTCGTTGTTCTCAGGTTTTAATTACGTTCAATATTTTTAGGGCTGCGGTTCCGATATTTACAGCGGATGGGAGAGTCGCAGAGAATTCTTATCACAAAAATGTTCTTATCACAAAAAAAAATTGTAGAACTGACGAGTCGTTACGACTTTTAAAGTAAAAACTAAAAATTATGGAACTCGAAAAATCCTGGAAATTGTTCCGGCGATTGTTCTATAATTTTAGGTAATTACGCAAGTGTTTCAGGAAATTTCTGAGGCTCACGTGTCACTCCGGACTTGCCGGGCGTGTGTAATTTTTATTGAATATTTCTCGGGGGAACGCGAGAGAAATATTGCACGTCGTGTGCATAGTTTCCTGACCAAGCGAAAAACGGGGGAAAAACTCGGATCGATCCGGATACTGTCCAGTGAGTTTAGCGGAGGAGATTTCCCTAACGTTCCTCCGATAATTCTCGGTATCACGAGAATTTTTCCCGTCAGTTTCCCAACAGTTTCTGGAAAATTGAAAATTCCGCCCCCAACTCGACCTCAATTTCCGATTTTCTATTTTTAATTGTCGAATTTAATTATTGGGAACGAAGAGAACAATCCAGTCGAAATTACCGATCTCTTATATAATTAATAAAATTATAAATTATAAATTTTTAATTATAAAATTCGGTAGCGAAGTGGCAAACGAGACGAGTGGATCTTCCATATTTTTCCAAAACCCGTATTATTTCGGTAAGGACTAATTTTAGGAGAAAATATCAGGAGACTTTTTTTATTGCAAAATTGATAAGCTACAAAAATGATCTTGTGACACTACCTCCTAAAACCACTCCTCCCGGAGATAATCCGCGTTTTATAAAGACCGGAACAGAACACTTGTCCCGTTTTACCACTTCACTCCAGAATTCCAAAATTCCCCAACCGCTCATTTAAATTTGTTTACCCCTGGCTAAAAATTGTCTGCACGTGTGCCTCAGATGAGTTCGATAAAAATGATGTGTTTAATTTTATCATCGCACGCACAAGTAATTTCCTGCGAAAATTGAGAAAATAAGAATGAGACAACTGAGCCCCAGGTGAACTGCCCATTTTTTAAATCCAATTCAATGGGCCTCATCAAGCCGAGCATTTTAGTAGGCGAGTAAAAAAAATTGGAGAGTACAAAATAAAGATGGCGCGTGCACTCCATTCCGCGTCGTAAAAACTGTTGCGGATATTCTGAAAATGCATAAAACAACAAAAAGAATGAAATGTTTTGCATAAGAATCCAGCGGCGGCATTTTCCTATCGCGAATCGTTTGAGGGCTTTCCGCATCAGACCCACCCACTGTTTCGAATTTTTATGGTGACTCCCCGTGTGCAATATCATTCCGAAATAGCATTAATTTTTTTTTTTATATTCCTGAGAAATGGAAACAAAAATCCTCTCGTGCGTTGTTTCAAAAATTTTACAATGTAAACTAAAATTCCCTGTAAAATTTATTCTAAAAATTCAGGGGCTTCTGTCACTCGTCTGATTGTCGAGGATGCCTAGCGGAGGTGGTCCCCCCAAAAAAAAAAAATTACTCCAGCCGGGGAATAATTTTTTTCGGCAACGAATTAAATTTTCCAACTGGCGATTCCTCCGGATCAAAAATTCTCTGGTTTCTCCTCAGAAAATCAATCAAATGTTATTATTTATTATATTGTTTGTTAAAATTACATGAAACTCGAGAGAAGAATTACCTAATCTCAATCTCTATCTGAAAAATATCGAGGGAAGCCTCGAATTATGTAATAATAAAATATAATTAATCTAATGGTAAATTCTAGTCGTGACGAGATGGAAAAATTAATTGTTTATTTTTTGATTTTAGGCGGTATCGGAGAGGCTGGAATTGGCACCCGCCGGTGGGAGATCGGAGCCCCAGGTACGCAAGAGCTATTCATCATTTATATCAAAAGTTTTTTTTCGCCTGGGATCGATAACTAATTAATACTTTAATTATAGGTTGCCACTCTCTGTGAAGGTAGTGAGGTTTACTTGGCGCAACACATGGGAGAGCAGGGGCGATGGGTATCAGCAGCTGACCAGAAAAGTTGTATGTCAGATAAACTGCAGATTCTCGAGTATTGCAAAAAGGTTAGTAAATAAAAATCATTACAATAAATTAATCGCTTAAATTGTATAATGTAGAAAATTGAATTTCGCTGAGATTACTTCAGTTGCCCATTGACAACCCCGTATTATCTCAGCAAGGAATAATCTTAGGATAAATTATCAGAAGACGTTTTTTGTCGCAAAATTGATCAGCTACAAAAATGGTCTCATGACATTATCTCCTAAAACCCCTCCTTACTGAGTTAATCCCCGTTTTATGAAGACTCACTACGAAAGTGGATTACACGTTCTCCAATTAAGTAGAGTATAAAAAATTCGTTCTGGCGCAGGAAAAATTCATTTGAAATCAGGACCTTCTTTTTACGATTGTCGGGATAAAAAGGACAACATAAAACATCTCGCCGCGACAGAATCAGACCCGGTACACGCCAAATCCGACAAGTACAGATTTTCGTACGCGACAGATACAGCTCGCCTGTCTCCGCCGGATGTTGGATACCCAAACAAATTGCGCTCACTGGAGGCGTCTTCGAGCAAACGCGAACGTCCGGCTGAGACGGGTCACCGGGACAATCATCCTTCATTCGATTACCGCAGGTCCCGGTCTACAAAAAAATTTTATTTATATTTTTAATTGCCCGGGGAGTGCGGCAGGACTGGAGTGTCCCAGTCGTTGAACCCCTTCTCCAACGGCATCAGATAGCAAATCTAATTCTGGTCCCCAGTCCACTGAAATCTCCCTAGTTCTCAACAAAATTAGCGTATTATCATTATTGTGCGTAGTTAATTAGTGGCAATTATGCAAAAATGGCCGTCAGCGCTTTTAGTTCTCATCTTAAGAATCAAAAAAAAATTTTTTCTAGTTTTGTAATCACTAAAAATACTGTTACCTTTTATTTTCAGGCGTACCCTAAGAGGGATATCACGAATATCGTGGAGTCATCTCATTATGTCAGAGTAGGCGGCTGGTGCAAGCCAGGAAGAACCAAGTGCAAGCTGTCCAGATGGGTCAAGCCGTACAGATGTCTCGGTAATAAACTCTCTCAATACACCCAACATAAGCGCTCTCTCCGGATAATCTTCACATATTGAAATACATAACAAAAATCCCTCGGAAATCGTGGAACGCGTGTATCAAATGAGAATTTTCCCATTTTTGCTATTTTTCTGCTGTCGTTATTCGTTGGTAAAGATCTTTTTCTCCCCGGCGGGAGCAAAGTACACACTTCCCTCCCGCTGCGCGGGAGGGAATTGTGACTTTACTCCTACGCCGGGCAGAAAAATCATGTTCCTCGGGCGGTAATTCTGCACGTGAGCAAGCCTCCTTTATTTTACCTCCCTAGGTGAGAAATATACTATTGGACGGAGCCGGGGAGAGCGCTTGGAAAACTGTTTTTTCCAGGCCTAAATAATTACATAATTACGGGAAATGATCCGTGAGGTCATTGAGCCACGCGCGAACAGAATTTTTCCAGTCGTTCCAATTGAATTAATTAACTTAAATTAAATTAATTAATTAATTAGTTAAAAAAAATCAACAGCTCAAATCTGGGATTTTAGTTGGTCTCCGTATGGATGCATTTATGCCGCAAATTAATTTAAATTTTTTTAATGTACGGGAAATCCCACGAAATTAACGCGAGAAAACTGGAAAAATTGTAAAATCAAAGCCGATTTTTTTCTTTTTCGCTCCGGAATTATTGTTATTGTTGCATTGAATAATATTTGCGTTAATTATCTAGACGGCGCCGCTATCATTCACCGCGAATACGTTTCCGACGTATTTTTTGCGTAATTTTCGCGGTACATTTCCCGAGAGCTTTTTCTGCATGTGATTTCCGGGATCTATCGCGAATGCGGCTTTTCATTCGACCACCAAATGGGTACCGTAGGGAAGGCTTTACTCAGCTTTACATCTCAACACGTTTTAAATTATGTTTTCATGAAAGGGAACAATGGCTTCGAGAACGGATTCCATAAAATCGCCAGTAGAATATATCAATATATCCCCCAGCCGAGCTGAGCTCCCGCTGGTAGAGCTCGGTAAATTTTTTTTTCAATCAGATCCAGCGATTTCCCTCAAATCGCAATTTTCAGAGGGTTCGCAAAAGCCGAGCAACAAAAATTGAAGTTGAAAAAGGGAGGAAATCGACTAATCGAACGCCTCGGACGACCTTTTCCCCCAAAAACTACTCAAAAGACCCGACAAATTCGCTTATTCCCTTCAAAAAAAATCTCCGGATGTCTGAATATTTTTATAAACCCCATACAAGTGATGAGAAGACAAAAATTCGGGGAAATTGGGGAGCTCTGTAGTCCTCAATATTGTTAATACCAATCGAACCTAATCGCGGATTATTAAAATTCACTGACAATAGTAATTATATTTCAACCAATTTCCAATTACGTCCGCCTTCAGTAAACACTTCCCATCAATTTTTAATCACTACAAATTGAAATAACTAATTACACCTTCAGTTTTTCAATTAAAAAAATAAAATACCGAAGATACAGTCAATGATAATTGTCAATTGTGGTTAATTCTGAATAATTAATTGCTAATTAGCGATAATTGTGCTAAAAAGAAGAAAGTTAGTCTGAATGGCCTGAAAAAACAATAAAACAATAATTTATCCGGGAAATTTCTCTGCGTGCGGTTGATTAAGAGTGAAAAAAAAACCGTTGTAATGACGGCTTGACGAGGTGTCATCACTTGTCGACCTGTTGAGAATCTGATGCTAAGTAGTCAGCCTCAATACTCGCAGTGGATGAGGTCCCGCAGGTGTCAGACGAATGCTAGGCCAAGCCTGATTTATTCTAAATAGCTCTTATCGCTCGCGCTACGTCTTAATTAACGTGTGGAAGCTAATTATCGAGGAGCCGCATCGTCGCGGCCAATGAGGATGGAGAAAATGAAATTGAGAGCCTCTTTACACAGGGAGATCATAAAATGCAAGTACAAAGTCATTTTTGAGGTTATGAATCGAATACCGAGACGTGGGCTCTATTTTTTATTTAACAAAAGGAAATTGAGGATACAGAGGACAGGATAGCCTGCCAAATGAATAAATCAGTGGGGAAAAATGAACAAAATGGCGCCCAGTCGCTGATGGAAAGATATACTGGCACGAAGAACGGAATCCCTTGGAACAAAATAATTTCCGCCTGATATTCGACTCTCCGGGCGACTTTTTTTCCTCCCCGAGTGGGAGATAAATATTTTTTTCCTCCACTCAATCCTCGACGTCAAAGTAAACTCGAGGAGTTACTCGGGGCGATCAAAAAGTTTCAATCCAATATCTCCATTTTCTTTCTGGTTTATGCTCTTTATTTGCTTTCCTCTATTTTCTTCAATTAATCAGTCGGTAAATTTTTCACCAGGAGTTTTCAATTTTTAATTCGGTTCTTGCGAATTTAGCCCTCGGTTAATAATTGAGGTAATTCCGGAGTCAGGGGGATCTGGCTTTGCTTCTGTAAATAAGACTCGCTGGGAGAATTTTTTATTTTTTTTTTGCTTCGAAATCAATTTTAATTGGGAGTGATATCAGAGTGTTGGGATTTTTTTGCAATTTTACGGGGTTATAAGCGCGAGAGCACGCGTTTTTAGTCGATCTTCACGCCCAGGTTTCGACAAATGTTATTAATTACACTAATTAATTTTTCTTACGTCAAATTCGCAGAGGGACCTTTCCAGAGCGACGCACTTCTGGTACCCGAGGGCTGTCTATTCGACCACCTCCACAACCACACGAAATGCTGGGAGTCTCACAGGTGAGTTGTCTTAATGAACCGTAAAAAATAATTATCCAAAGATTAATTGCTCATTATCGTCCCTTCATCAACGAAAAATAAATGAGATAAATTCTGTATTGAAGTGGTAAAACAAGAAAGTCTATTTTTCATCTCTTTACAAAACGCGGATTAACTCAGTCAGGAGTAGTTTTAGGAGATAATGTCACAAGAGCATTTTTGTAGCGCATCAATTTAGCAACAAAAATATTCCCCTCATAATTTCTCCTAACATTGCTCCTTACTGAGATAATACGGGTTTTGGAAAAATATGTAAAATACGGTCGTTTCACCACTTGCTCCAGAATTGTGCTAATAAATTTAAATTGAATGCAAAAGAAAAACTTGAAAATGAACACGTGGAGCGTCCCGAAGACAGTGAATAAGTTGTTGAAGTCACTTTTGCCCCTATAACTTTGGAATGGTTCGATGTGTCCTCAAACTTTTCGGCAGAAAAGCGAGTGTAGCAATCTCCAGCCCCTGGAACTTGACATGAGTGATATCCAAGTTTTGTAATTTTAGCATTTCAATTTTCTTCGTGCCTTTCACAAGGTGTTATCAGTGAAAAATGTTATTAGTTTTATTCCCTCGTTGGTCAACTGTTATTTTCCATCAGTTATTTAACCATCAGATATTCTGCACACAAAAAATATTTTTCAATTCTCGTCCAGAGAATATTTAATTGACAATATTTCTTTCTCAGTTAAATTCCATCCAATTGTTCTCCAATTTACCCCCTCGATTGCCCAATAAAATGGCGGAGGGTGAGACGTTGGTGACGATCAAACAACGAGACAAGGGAAATCTGTATTTTTATTTTTATTTAATCCGAGTAATTAAATCATTTGAAAAAATGATAAGGATTATCTTGTGTTTAGTGTGGGCAATTTACAAGGGTTTAATCGTTAGGATAACGTCTCGTGAACGTAGAACGTCGCATGAGTCACATTGCAGGGCTCAAGGTCACACGAGTACGTCGACAAAATTGCGGGAAATCTCGGGCGTGTGGACTAAAAATGGGACAGAAGTTCGACTCGTTTGTATTTTCTCACATTATTTTCCTTGGAAAACCCGAGTCTGTTAGTTTTTGGCTCCCCCCGAGCTCGTGGAGCCAAAAGTTATTAACAATTCAGTTAATCCGAGTTGCCTCGGAACTCATCTGATGGAATGACAAATATTTAGACTGAACATATTCAGAATTCTCCAGGCCCTCCGTACTTTAACAAATTAAAAATTGGGATTGTTTAATCGGGACGTACGAACCCCGTACTCGAGGGGTTAAAAACAAAATTCACTACTCCTCCAGTTTACCTCACTCTCCCCTAGGTATTTCGACCGGAAATTGTCAACACACCAGCGGAAATCTACTAAAATCACCGATGAAGTTGTAATCCCCCGTTCTCCGCTCGATTTTCCCCTCTAGATCTTTTCTTTATTCCTCGTCGGGGGGAGGGCGGGTATACTATTCCGGCTTCTGTCCAAAAAATTTCCATTTCCGCTATTTTTTTTCAATTAATTTCCTATAAACAATTTTCATCCACGAAAATAGAATAATAAATTGTATATCTGATAAAATAAGTGAAAAAAATCCAGGAAATTCGTTTTTTGTTTTGAAATTGTTTTGTTAATGATAAAAAATTATGAAAGAAGAAAAATGAGGGCAGTAATGAGGCTAAATTAATTCTAAATTCACCAAACGTCGAATGAATGTTTTCCCAAAAGATAAATAAAAGTTTGGAAACCATCTGCATTGAAAAAGAAATAATTTTTTTAATCAATTATAATAATAGTAATAATATAATTGATATAATTGATATAATTGGGTTATTGAGCGTTAAAACTCATTTGGATAGACGGCAGAATTACCACGGGAGTTTTTTTTGGGTGGGGAGCAATTTTGCCGATGATTTATTTGAATGAAAATTGTCTTCTGATGCTTTCAGGTGGAACTCAACGGCGGCTGATACCTGTCGCGAGCGAAATATGAATCTCCGGAGTTTTGCAATGCTCCTCCCCTGCGGAATATCTCTATTCTCAGGCGTGGAATTTGTATGCTGTCCAAAGCACCTGAAAGGTATGTACCTGAAATATTTATAACATGAGGTACATGGGGGGACAAGCCGTGGGGATGTAAAAGAATGAAATAACGGGAGAAAATAAAAGCATTAGGCAATGTGAATATCCTAAGCATGGCAAAAGTACTCTAGGCAGATAAAAAAAAAAAGAGCCACTGGAAATGCCAGACCAGGAGAGTACGTAATCCCCCGGGTCCATATTTTTTACCATCTTCTGAACATTTTTGACATTTTCTTTTCCCTCGGGCGTTTGTACGTATGACGAAGTGGGAGGGGACATTTGGCGGACACTGAGAGACTTCTATTCTGCTTATTTTATTGGGGAGCAATTTTTGTAATTAAGGGAAACATAAAAATTATATTTCTCCTTCCCAAACAAAGACTCTTTGGGAAATAATTTAGTGAGATTTTTTGGGTAAATTTCTGTAATTCACCGGTCTAAAAATTATTTCCTATTTCGTAAAAATTATTTCCTAATATTCATTAAAAATCAAGAAATAATTTGCGTTATCGGCTGGCGGCAGTTGTTGTTAGTGAATCTCTAGAGGAATTGAAAATTAAATTAGAAGAATTAAACTCCCCAGTCTGGAGAAAAAAAAAAAGTGGAGAGCAGACAATTTTTATTACGAAATTATAATAATCGATGAATTACTGGAAGTACTGTTGATAACACAAAGAAATAACTAGTTTAACGAATCGACCTGTTGCCAAATGGACGGACTAAAGCGGAATCGAGGGGACCGGAACTCCAGTTCCGGTCCCAGTGATTTTTATTTCTTTTTTTACTGTGTCCGCCCGGTTCTGGGATTTATCTCCTGTTCATCCACTTAAATTCCACTTATTGATTGATTAATCAATAAATTAATTAACCAATATCTTCCACATTAACAACCTCCTCAAATGTTTACGCTCATTTATTTTTCTCATTTCCGTCGCTGATGAGGGGTGAATTTTGTCCTAATTTTGTGGCTATATTTTTTTATCAACAATCGATCACAAACTGTTTTGGGGAAACAATAGGCGCCAGAGTGAAAAGGATCAAACGATCGCGAGCGACAAACGCGGGCGACAAACCTTTGAGCTATCAATCCCCTCGTCTCTCTAGTTTAACACTCTCGAATACCGTCAGTAAACGATAAAACAGGATTAAACATATAAAATATAAAAAAAAATACAGAATTTATCGGTCTTTCTCCCTCATAAATTTGATAGCTCTGGGATACATCGAAACCTTTAAAAAAAAAATCATATCGTGACCTGGTAAATTTCTTTTTCCATCAATTTTTCATTTGCAACTGAATTTAAGCCTTCCCCTCTCAAAAAATTATTCTTATTATTATTATTTATCGATCCTTGATGTTACAAAAGTTTTCTTTGTTTTACATTCATCATCATAAGCCTTTCCTCTCCCCCGCCCTCTAACTCTTATATTTGGCGTAGTTCCTATCAGTTTATATCTCCTCAGGTACATCAATTAGCCCCCTATTCCTCTGCCAGTCTCTTCGTTTTTTGTTTTATTTATATTTATATTTATTTTTATTATTATTATCACAGAAACTTTGGTCGCACTATAGCCTTCTCCTCTTTCCCTTCAGTGTTCTTCGTATGGGTGTCCACCCATGGGACTTTTCCGCCCAAATCTTTTCCTTCTACTCCTGGCATCATTGCGTCCCATCCCGCCTGTCCCGTCTCTCCTTTGTCTCGCGCAGCAGCTTCTCTATCCTCCCGAGTCTATCGCAAAGCTTTTTCTTTGGATATTCCTTGAGTAATCTCACCAGCCTCCTTTTCCACTGCCCTCAGCTGCTTTCCTTTCTCCACTTCTTCCACCATTCCTGATCCTCTGGACCTAGCCCGTGCATGAGCTCCTTGCATCCCACTATATGGTCAAGTGCTTCCTTTTCCTTCTTGCATGCCCTACATGAGTCATCGTCTTGCCCCTTCTTTCCTCCCCTCAATGCATCGCCGCATCTCCACCTTGTCCATATCTTTTTCTGTTCTGTCTTTAGCTTTTTGTCTTGCCAGTATTCACTTAATTGAATGTCCTCCTTCACCTCCCCACTCTTAAAAAATTAATTTTTCCCATTGCCACCAGAGATGGACTCCAAGAAATTAGCCAGGGATGAAGGACAACTTGTCGAAGCCAGTGATTTTTGTTAATTACCAAATAGCTTTTCAATTGATGAATTCCATTAGTCAATTGTTCATATAATTTCATTATTGTTGACAGTCAACATTTAATGGAATAGTAAATTTATTATTGTCGTTATTATTATATAATTAATTAGGGTTAAAGGTATGTGGCCTGACCAGTGAATTACTGAAACTTCTGCTGGGAATTTGCGGGCTATTTGTCTTGATCTGGGTCTCGCTCCGAGGCGATGGTCTAGCTTCAACTTTCGCACCATCAACGTAAGCAAATTTTGTGCAGCCGAGCATTCATGACGTAGGGCTGTACCTCCATCATCCTTAACGCATCAGCTCGTAGAATGCCTTTGTGTCAAATGGCCTTTTGCCATTGCCGGTTATGTGCTTGGAGTTCTCGTTGTGTACCTGATTGTACCCCTTCCCCCCGGACATAAAAGAGCTCTTCTTGCCCTCACTGCCTCTTGCCTTTCGTGCCCGACCCTAGCCAGCCTCCCGTGTAATTTAAGCCGGCAGGTGAAAAATATTCTGATAGAATACCACATTCATATCAATTTAACCCTGGCTCTGCGAACTCGGGGACTGCCGGGCGAGGAGAAAAATTGTAATTTTCCGCTTTTGAGGGAATATCGTAATTTCCGCACATGTAACAATGTTAGTTAACGTGTTTTTTTATGGGGAATGGGGCAAAATAAATTAGAGGACCTGGTTGTGGAGGAGAAGTTTTGTAAAGTCTCCAGTTTATTTTTTTATTTGATTTTTTTTTATGAGGAATTTTTACGAAAAACTTCCGACGGTTAACCTCACTATTGACAATTGGACAAATGGAACAATTGGACAAATGGAATTCGCTGGCAATTTTTATTGAATATTTGACTCGTACTTGGATTAATATCGATAATTGTTCGAGTTTAAGGCCCATTCTCGTCGAGTCTTTGTTCTCCAGAGAATTTTAATTTCCTCTGGAGTTTATTTAACCTCGAAAGCTCTTGCGAAACGCTCAATGAGGACAAAATCTGGTCGGCGGTAATGATTAATCACGATGTCTTCATAAATTAATGATGATTATTATTGTTTTTTGTACATTGTTATATCATTCGATGAGACGAGAGCGGAATGGGTGAGTGTGAAGTGCGAGGGTGGTGTAAATGAGTGGGATACAACCTTCTGTCCCATCGTCAGTCTGCTGTGCGCGCTGAGCGAGCAATCAATAATGTGCCCGGTTGAACCTCGACGGCTGCGCAACGAAACTAAACTCCGTATCAGATCACTTTGGTCCCCATCCTTTTTCGGTCTCAACTGCAGTTGAGAGATTTTTTTTCCTTTTTCTTTATTCTATTTTTTTTTCCAGTCTTGGAGAGGTCGGTCTCGCAGTGAGACAAATCAAAAATTGATCGGAACTGAATTGGCTTCTCAGACATTTATCCCGTCGCGTCTATGAGCTGTGAACATGTCAGACGTCTCGCGGGCTCGTTTTATAGCCGCATTTTGGATGATATGAAATATTGTAATGGTATCGATGAATATTTTGTCAGACGATCGTCGCCTCGGGCAGTCGAGGGAGACTCCATTTCAGCAGTTGAAGCTTTGGTTTTGGGGAATTTTTGACTGGGGAGATTTGTAATCGCTCAATCACTCGCTGGAGTTCAGCGGATGGGGTTCACTGTTCGAGGGGGGGTTGAATTAGTTGGTATATTAAGACATTCAGAACTCACCGGATCGATCGGCCGCGATCCCAAATGAGAAATCTACCTCGGATGTCTGAGGCAATGACCGCTGAGGGCAAAAAAAATACTCGTTTATATCTCGAGAGTTATAAATTGTTTACATTGATAAATTAAATCGCGTTATTGCGTATTTTTTGTACAACTCATTGCAATAATTTTCGCCGAAACTTGTGTTTATCCAGAGAATGCGAAGCCCAAGAAGCCCATCGACTTACCAGTTCCAAAGGACGTTGACGATGATTTGGACGAGACCGACGATGATCTGGACGACGAGGATGATTCGGACGCCGACAGTGATAATGACAGCGAGGCTGACAGTGATGATGACAATTCGGAGGGGGATCTCGAGGATGTGCTGAGTGATCAAGCCTACGAGGACGAACGAGACGACGCATACCTTGATGATTATGATACGACAACAGTTGGGTTTGTTTCTTTTCTCTCATTCGACATTGAAATTTGTTTGTCTGGTCTCAATATTTCTTTCTAAATGATGAGCAAGACCAATATTGTATTCTCCTATAGGAGTAAGCCGTCGACAATTGCTCCGACCACTGAGAAAAGTAAACAAGAACTTACAGCCATGCCAGTGCCAGTTAGCTCGAGTACACAGCAACCGGCTCAGCCGCAGGGGACACCGGACCCATATCTAACACACTTTGATCCACGATCCGAGCATCAGAGCTATAAACAAGCCCAGATGAGACTTGAGGAAGTCCACAAAGAGAAAGTCACCAAGGTAATTAATTTCCTCAGCATTAATGGCCATTTGGTATTGCTGTAGTCGTCCAAATCCACTTGAAAACTTGGAAAATTTTATCAATTGAGGTTAAGGTGTGTCTCACTCGTTCAGCTGTGGTTCGAGGATCTGCTGGCACTATTAAAGTGCTCCACTATGCAGGCGTCTTTATTGATTCTCCACAAGGGAAGCAAGAACTCTACTTTCAGCATATATATTTTTTTCCTTTGGTACTTCTTGACCCGAAAGGAAGACGTTATTGTCATGTGGAACATTCTGAACAGCTGAGGGAAATTCTTTCGAGCAGCCGATGCTAGTCCATTCACTTTTTAATTAATCTGCTGTCTTGGAAGTTGGATCTCAAATGATAATCGCGTGTTTGGGATTAGTACAATTTTTTATCTCGGTATATGAAGTCTGGAAGTCTTACCCGCTCCTGCTGTACCGCGAGAGGCCTGCGCGTGTCATTGACTGATAATGCTCCACGATTGCAGTAACAGTGGGGGATCTCCTCTGACGGCTTCCGACGAGCTCCTTGATTTAGCATTTCAATTTTCTCTTTTCTTCCTTACTCACACCAACTGCCTAGTCTTGCGCCCAGCTTTCCCATTATTTCCTATATCCACGCCAGCTCCTCCAGTAATTCTTGGCTCTTTTACCGTCCCCAGGACTCGCATTCCGCCAGCTCTTGGCTCCTCACTCTTCGTCCTAAATGCTGGGGACTTTTTTACATGCGCCTTCTCATTAATTCGATTTTTAGATGAGCTTTTCTCGGTTGTTTCCGCCATTTCATCGGGCCCGTGGCTACATAACCTCAAAAAACCTGGTCAAAAGACCTTGAAACCAAAATAACTCTTCTAAAAATCATCAGGAGCCCCTGAATGCCGCCGCTGTTTGAAGGAGCTTGCCGTTATTATTATTATTGTCAAGAAACAAGAAATTGTTGTCTATTTATTGATTAATCGATTGATTTATTTCGGGAATTGCGTGGGAATTTTTGCATCGCTGGCCCGGGTCTTTTGACGAAGTCCCCTTGACGGAGGATATGTAGACGTGCTACGATTCCATCTGCTGTTTTTTTTCACTCCTCTTTACTCGTTTCACTTCCTACTCCTCCCAATCTGAGTCCCAGAATTCTAGTTCACAATCTCCGCTCTGCACTATCGCTCTGGGAAGCTCAGAATTATGTCATCACTGCTTATCCGGTTCGTGTTGATCATATTATCCGTTCTAATCCTGTCCTTTTCAGCCTCATCCTGTCAATCTCCTCTCTCTATCTCAATTTCAAGCTGAGCTATTTCGACTTTCCACATATTTTCCGTTTCAATTATTTTTCGCACTCATTGGGGATCATTATTGTGGAGTTGTTGGCATTCATCGGGAAAACTACCCGAGGGTTTGCCGAGATCTCATAACTAACCTCATCTATCCATCCACAAATGAGGCCATTTTCACGAGAGGTAAATCTGGCTTTGTGCCTACGTCGTGATGAACAATAGTGTCGTAACCAGGGATGGTAAAATAAATGACTCTTGCTCACGTGCTTACCACCGCTGCCTTTGACTCGGCGGGTGGTAATTGTGCACGTAAGCAAGAGTTTTTTTATATTTTTTACTCTCTAGGTAGGGTTGGCTATTTTCATTTCTGTTCACTCGGTCGAAAGGGCATTTTTTGACTAGGGCGACGGCACTCCTGGACCTCGCCTCCTGTTACAATCCTCGTCCTGCTGCCATTCTGAATACTGAACACAATTTCTCTCCGCTCTGTCAAAAGCCGAGGTTAAAGAAAGCGGGTTAAAAAATAATCCTCTAACTACACGTGGGGAACAGTGGTTTTCAACCCGAAGGATTAAATCACTTGGCTGATGTCATTCGAGGCTTGTCGCAGCGCCTGCAGTGGATGTTTTTTGCAACTTACGCGTAGAAGGTGCTCACTTTACTCCCGCTAAAAAATGAAAATAAAAAAAAATGTACTGAAGTGCGTTTTTGGGATGAAAAAAGAACTTTCCGTGCTTCATGGACGCCCTGGGGTTGAGCTTCGCTGTATCCCCTTGCCCTAGTATCGCTGCTGGTCTTTTTTTCCACTGCCTCGTCCCCCCAGTCTCCTATCAATACTCCGTCCCAAATCCTCGAGCCTCTTTCCTCCTCCCCATAAGTCGTTCTAATTTTGATCTCTCAATGCCCGAGTTCTCTGGAGCCTCCTTATCACTTCTATTGACAGGCCACTCTTTTCCCGATTTTCATCACTTCTCCACCGAGCCGACCGCGATTGCCTCTGTAGCCCCCCCCCCCCCCCCCCCCCCCCCCCCCCCCCCCCCCCCCCCCCCCCCCCCCCCCCCCCCCCCCCCCCCCCCTCCCCCCCCCCCCCCCTTCGCGTGCTGTCCCCCTCCATCTTCATCCCCTTCACTACCCAAGCGCTGTCACCCCCTCTGCAGTCTCCCCAGGGTATAACTAACTGTACTCGTGGTATTCCTCCTCTAGTCGTGTCCATCCCCTTTTCATTCCGCAATTCCCTCCCATCCTCTCTCGTTCTTTTTTTGATGACCACGTCAAAACCAGAAATGCCGTCTCCCCAATTTCTCTCCCCCCCAAGTTGTTCACCCCATCTTTACATCCGGCCTCTCTTCATCCCCCGGAACCAATGAGGAAAATAGCCACACTTCCCCTAGAGTCTTCCTCATGCAGTCGTCCGTCTGTCGCTGCTAGTGATGGACTCTCTTCCCATCACAAATGGACGCCACCCTCTCACCCAATCCCCTCCTACGTCTGACCATTGATAGACCTCGTGTCCTTGATTAGCGTCCTGTCACGCTTGTCAGCTGTTTCCTCCTAATTTTTTGCCTCCTCCAATTCCTCTCCAGTTGTCAGTTCATCTTCGACTCGTCGTCACCTCCTCTTGCACTTTAAACACCTCCGCTTGATTACAATTCTCCTTTATCTTGTACTTTGTATCTCCTTCATGCTCTCCGCCCCTCGTCGTTGCGTCAGTCTCGCGTAATTGTCTCCTGGTTACCTCCAGTAACTGGATGAAGAGCCAGCTGAACTGGGTGAATGATATAATTGGACATTTTCCGCTCAACGGATCCAGGGGAACTACCAGGCTCGACTCCTACAGACGAGTATTTTTTAACAACAATTTTCTCCTGTTGGTCATCCTTGGAGGACACTTAATTTGAACAATGTTGGCTCAATTCTAAAATAGGTTAACGTGCAATTGCATTATCATCATTATCGGAATCTGTGTGCTCTAACATTTTTCAGGTGATGAAGGACTGGAGTGATCTTGAGGAGAGGTATCAAGATATAAGGGCAAGAGATCCAGTCGCTGCTGACGCATTCAAACGATGGATGACGGCAAGATTCCAGGAGACTGTCGCAGCACTTGAAGCAAGCGGCGCTGCTGAGAAACATCAGCTGAGTGCAATGCATCAGCAGAGAGTTCAAGTATGTATATTGTCATGACTGTCATCGGCAATCCTGGGTTCTTATCACCTCTTTCACATTGACAGGAAGCTGTCAAGCAGCGGAACGAAGAGGCCATGTCCTGCTACACCGCTGCCCTGAATGAAACACCACCAAATGTAAATATCCGTAATTAAGACGAAGTGAATGAATGATTTATCTTCAGGCAGGTCAGTAATTGTCTGATGACTCCATTCCAGATGCATCGCATTCAGAAATGCCTGCAGAAATTGTTACGAGCACTTCACAAAGACAGACATCACACTATTGCTCATTACAAGCACCTGCTGGACAGCAGTCTCGAGCAGGCGCAGCGAGAGAAGCCAGCTACCCTGGAGCATCTGGCAGAGATCGACAGAATTACGAATCAGAGCCTCCTTATGCTTGAACGGTAGACAATTGATGGGTTTTCTTTTCTCGTGGCTCATGATTATCACAACCATCCGTAGGGAAGTCATTGTCTTTTATTTTGTTTTTCAATTTTTTTTGTTCTTCACACTTAGGTATCCGGAATTGAGTGCAAAAATTGGCCGGCTGATGGATGATTATGTACTGGCCCTCAGGAGCAAGGACGAGACACCTGGACTCTTACTTGCGATGACTCGTGAAGCTGAAGCGGCTATTCTGGATAAATATCAGGCTGATGTGGCGAGTAAACAGCAAGGTGAGCAACATAACCTCAATTAGTGTCAACTTTCCTGGAACGAGCGATGGAAAATAGTCTGGCTCAAAGCCTCGGAATTGGGTGGGAAAATCGATGGAGGACTGTAATAATTGAATATCTATTTTCCTTGAAAAAAAATCGAGATAATACTTGGGGACATTACCGCGAGAGGTACAGGATCGATCTAATTTACCCCGAAAAACGCTATCGAGAACAATGATATAACCTCCTGGGGTATCTCATTTTTTATCCGTCCTATAAGTGCACCACCTCAGCCGCCTTTTAGACGGCGAAGTCATTTCTTAGCTCCGGCTTTCTACCTCATTTGCACGGCGTTCTTCTTTTACCATTCACCACTCCCGTCTTTTGTCATTTTTGCATTCCCCGGTTTCGTATTCTTTTCATTTAATGACGGCGTCGTTTAGATTCTCGGGTTTATGCCGCTCCATCGCCTTATGGTCGGCCTTGTATCGTCCAATAGAAGAATATAGTCTTTTGTTTTATTATGCTGGGCACGTTGGCTCAAGGCTGTCTCCGAGTTTAATCCCGGCGGTGGATTTTACATTGGATCCAAGAATGAGACGCTCCCTGAGGCATTCTAGGTAATTCCTACCGCAATTGTCACAATTCGAGTCCAAAAATGCAGTTATCGTCAGTTCAATATCTCATCTAAATTAATTAATTAATTAAACAGCCTGGAGATGTCTTACGCGTCGTGGATGCCCGGCTAAGGGTGATTAACTTTTTTTATTAAAGAGACTTTAGTTTAGTTTATTTAGAAACAGTTGAAAGGGAATTCTAAGCGCGAGGTAAGGGATTTATATCGAGTCCCATCGGCCCTTGGCGTGCACCGGAATTCGCGATATTCTATCGCGATGGGGGCACAGCTGGTGTGAACCCCACGACGACACGATAATGAAAAGACTTATAATTTATTTCTTGCGTGGCCTGACGCACACTCTTCTACGTAATATTAGTTTGGAGTTCGAAGTGAGGGCGAGGGGTGTTGTCATATGAGATAGGGAGTATTTGCTGTCTCGGGATAACAGTCACATTTGCTTTAAACTTATTGACCCAGAGAAAATGGGAGAGACCTCATTTGGCCCCACTGGACCCTCTCGCCCCCCTTCCGAACCTGAGACATCAGGTCCAACAATGAGATTATCCGGCTGATATTGTCAATTGTCTTTCTGATGACGTCGACATGAAAAAAAAGATGGCGGGTCGGCGCACGTGATGTTGCGGGGACAATGACAATTTTCTCACTTTAAATTCCAGAAAAAGAACATCAAAAACAACTGGAGCGCGAGCGCAAGGAGCAGAGGAAGGCGGAAAGAGGTGAGTTACGTACGGAGCAGGAGCAGCACGAGGAGAGTGATCCAGTTGTTGAGAAGAAGGATGTGCCACTGGAGCCACAACAGGCACCCGCTGCTGCTGCGATACACACCGAGGGAGTTGTCAGGGCTGCTCACAGTATGATTCATGACGTCTCGCATTCAGAGCCGGTAATTACGCTTGGACAAATATTCAATAAAGTTTATCAGCCAACAGACTGCCATTGTCATCCTGAGCAAGCTCGCAAGCTCGGCAATCCTAACCAATTAATCTTGACGATGTCGACTCAATAATAATTGCAGTGTCCCCCAATTGCATCAACGGTTAAAATTGCCACTTCTGACAGGAGTTGAAACAAGTTTAACTGTTTAACCTCGGGCTTTTATCAACAATCCATGTCCCCTGGCCATTTATCCAGTGCAAGTAAAGCGACTTTAAGTCTGATAACTTTTAATTTCAGGGCTACTCGGTAAGACGAGAGGTTTATCACAGAGAGAGCCGATCGGTTTACTTCACAGTTGCATTCGCCGGCATTGCTCTTATTGCCGTGGGTATGGTTGGTGTAGCTGTATTCAAAAGACGAAGTGCACGAAGCCCCCACAGTCAGGGCTTCATTGAAGTAGATCAAGCAGCAACACCCGAAGAACGACACGTAGCCAATATGCAGATAAATGGCTATGAGAATCCAACGTATAAATATTTTGAAGTGAAGGAATAACTTTATCACTTTTGAAATAACAATAAGTATCTCCGATTAATTGTTTTCTCACATCGTAGATTGTTCGTTTTTTGTCGAATGAAAATAAGTGAAAGAGATCTATATTATAATTGATGTCCATCGTTTGTATCACCAGGCTGTACATGGGTAGACAATATTTCAGTCATCTTAGCCAACTGTTGAGTCATTCTTTCTATTAGTTGAACATGTTTATGATTGGAATCGTATAGCATTGGTGATCAACACTCCGAATTGATTTTTATTTTCATGATCGTTGTGCAGCAATCGGGACTATTGTTACCACCAGCTGATCATGATTTTGAGGTTAGAAAGATGAAAAATCGCTGAATGTATCAGGAACAATTTTTTTTTTAATTACCTTTAGAAAATCATTTGCTTTTCTGAGGTGTCGATATTTTTTAATCTAAGGCAAATTGTTTATTGCTGTACCGCTGTCACAATGCGCGACCATTCTCGTCAGTGTTAATCTCAAGTATTTTTCATTCCACTTTTCTTTGGCACTGAACAATCAGCTGATGAGAAAGAATTATTTTCAATTAATTAGCTTTACTTTCTTACGTACTTATTTATTTATCTTCAATTATTGAGGGAATCTCAAAGAGAAAAAAATATTTTATTCGCTTGACAGTTCAACGCAGTAGACGGAGTGTTGAAATGCTATTTGCCAGGACATAAGTTTAGGGAAATGCCATTGGCGGTTGGGGGGGAGGGGGAACAGTGCCATGAAAATGATATTACAAAACTTGTGGACGATAAAACAAAAATATGGGATTCCAATCATCGAAAGTACTCGAATTAGTCAGTCATGCTCTGATATTTTAAGCGGTAAAGTTGACCTAGTGCACCGTATCTCGATAAATTGAGCAATTTTGCTGATTAAAAATAATTGACAACAATTGAAAATGTAGGGCTAAGTGACTATCGTTGCTAATGAAAAATAAAAGCAATTAATGAACATTGGTGAGGGGCTTTTTCAGGCGCAAATAAACGAGCGGAGATATAGTGTGATGTCCATTACAAGTTAAATACTCTTGGAATATCAGAACGTCTGTTGTAACAATTGCGTTGTTAATTTTCCTTCGTACATTCAATTTTACCTCTCAACTATTTTCCATTTTAATGTAGTTTTTAGAGTGTACGGGGTTCTTTCATTTACCAGTCATTATTGAGTACTTAATGTCTATTTAGTTTCATGGATAATTAGATGTTTAACAACAGTGACGAAGCACTGACATATTCAGTTGAGAAATGGAGTGAAAGCAAGAAAAATAGATTAATCTATCATTCGAGTAAAGAAAAAAACATATAGGAGTTAAGAGAGTAGTCTAACTATACTTGTTTTTTGTCATTTTATTCTTCGAATGTCGCGGATAATCACTGTTGAGAATCTAACAATGGAAAATATTCGAGAGTCCCGTTCGATTTTGCCGATATATTTTCCGCGCGCAATTGAATTTGGGGCGAGTACAGTTGTCGTAATGAATCATGTCGGGACTGTTGAGTAAAAGGAACAAGACTATTTTTCTTGATAAAAAAAAAAATACAAAGTGAGGTTATTTAGGTGGGGAGGTTAATGTTATACAGCGGTACAGTGGATTCGAAGAATAAAGGGACTCTATGGCAGTGGGTGAGCCATTAAGAACACGACAAAAGCTGTTGGAGTTTTGATTTTCAATTTTTTTTCTAATTCAATGAATTTTTTCAGATTAAAGAGCAAACGCGTTCGTAACAATAATTATCTTAGGATAAGAGTAATAATGCATATGCATGTATGATGACGATGGTGATGAATAATATACTACACGTTTAACGCTTATATATTTGTATATGATCAAGAAATGATAGAAGACGCGCACTCTGGCTCCGTTAGCACGAAGGAGCACACACACACACACACGCATATGCATACATTGTACACTCACAACATACCTCCAATTGTACGAGATGAACATTGTCATTTGTTATTGATTTTTATTTTGTTTTTTCTGCTGAGGTGAAACGGGAAGAGCGTGGAAATCAATGTAAAGAGTCCGTCGGTATTTGTGCCCTTTCAGAAAATGTCTAGGGGAGCTTTCAAGAGCTTTGCGCAGCGTGAGAGAGATTTTGCTATGAATCAGTATCCAACAAATATAATGCGCATCGAAATTAACTAAGGAATGATTCTGGTGAATGAGGTGTGTGCTAATTGCCTACATTCCCAAATTATCGCAGTGCTGGCAAATAATTCGAGTTAAAACGTAAGAGTATAGGGAATTTATTGAAATCGTCTTAACCTCAACGAGGAGACAATGAAAATGAAGACAAGTAGTCGGTGAAAATTGAGTTCTCCGGTTATAAGCTACGCCAGGGGGTCTCGTTTTGGATACGTTGAAAGGATATAGCAGGACATGCTGTGAGTGCACTGTCATGACGTGGTTGTGGCTGAATGGCCGTCAAAATGACGTCGATAGAAAGCCGGGGCAAAGTAACTCCAGACCAAAATGACTTTCTCAATAATTCCCCCGAAGAAGGTACACGAAAATTAAAACCGAAATTGAAGTGGTTAACAGGTAATTTAATATATTGTAAAAAGCCGGGAAATTATCATCTATTTATTGATTAATTCAGGGAATTATGGTGAGAATTTTGGGACAAAAGAACGTGGAGAGTGGCTATTGGGGAAATGAATTCGGCTTCGAGTTATTTTCCACCAGTTTTTTTAACGAATTTATTCTGACGAGAGACATTCAGAGCCGCTACAGTCCTGACAGTAATTGAGTGAATCAACAAACAAAAAATACCATCGTTACATTACACAATGATATATAATTATATAGACATATACATATACAGAGGATTATTAATCTGCGTATATATTTATATATCATTCTGAAGCAAGATTTATTATTGTACCTGTAGCCTGTAGTTTTACGATCCAACGAAAACTTCTCCTCCCTCGTCAACGTCCACTGTCAAGCCGTTTGTTTTTCCCCTGATAACCGGGGGGAAAAATCAGCTGTTCCGGGGTGAGAATTTTTTTGTACGATTATATGTAAAAACACATTGTCACGTTTGAAACATGGAACTGACGCCGAGTCACAGGTTCATTTGTTTTGGCGATTTTTTTTTGGACGTTCCCCCTCGTTACGACGGCCAGAATCCGTCAATATTCAATGCATATTCATAAATATGTTTTTTTACCCGTCACAGATTTTTCTTTGTTCGGCGAATGCGGTCGATGCGCGTGGGATTTTCATTTTTCAGCTCGCCTGGTTTGGAGATTGTTGTCGTACCGATATTATTTGTTAATTGAACAGGCACGGAAAAATCATTGGGCCCCTGTCTGTCGAGTGTATGCGTATGTGCGTGTATTCTGCATCCTTAGATATAACGATCCTGTGACCCGGTTGTGGGCCGCTCTAAGTAAATTTAAAAATTGATTTTTGTAAAGAGGTAATAATTCTATATATGGAAATAATCAACCTAGCTTAAAGTGAAGAGAAACTACAAAGCACGGGAGGAGTGAAAATAACAAATTGAAAGATTAATAATAAACAGAAATATACGTCCTTCGGTGAGAGTCCCAGTTGTGAGGAGATTGAAATGAAAAGAGAAATGATATAATTGCGTGATTCAACAGAATTCGTTGGATTTGCTGGGGAAAATTGAGAGATTCGTCTCTGGGGAATTTTTTAATTGAAGAACCAGTCGTTGAATGAATTTGTCGAAGAGAATTCCAGACATTTTAATAATTAAAGAATTAAAAAGTCACACTCTAACGTATTATTATCTCCCCGGAGAATGAACAAAAGAAAATCAGCAGTTGTCAACGGAAAATGACTGTCAATTGAATAATTGAACGCATTAAAAATTATCCAGAGTCGACTTTTCCGGTTCAGCCGACGCCGAATTTTGTTTAATTACGTCACGGGTCGCGCCGGTATTTACGAAAAATAAAAAAACCGAACTTGTTCCTTTCTCGTGATCTATCGGACATCTGCGAAAGTTCTTCCTCAATTTATTGTCACAGCCGAAAATGAAAAGGCGACTATTTATTTTTTGCGTTGACGCAGCATCCTTTGCACTCGTTGCCAACAGAATTCCCAAAAATCTGAGCAATTGTGGAAAGGACGGGCGTTTTTTTTCCTCGCACATCCATGTACTCATAATTTAGCTCCGTCAAAATCGTATTCTTTGTGACTGTACAATAACAACAGAAAATCGAAGAGAATGAATTAAAAAAGAAGAGAGAGACGAGACATTTGAGAGGGGAATGAAAATCACTATATCATGCTGGCATTTGACCAATTTATAGGAGAACATGAGGAATTAAGAATGCGTGGAAGCTTTCACTGATTAACAGCAATATTATCTACCGTTTTTGTCGGTACCTGGAAAATTATTTCAATATTTCCACGTTAATATGGAAATCATTCACTCAATCGATTTCTATAGAGCAAAAGTTTGTATAAAAATGATGGGCATGAGTATCTTATTTCATTTTACAATTCATATAGAATTGTTATTCCTGAAAATGTAAATCTTTCGATGAATTACCCGATTACAATCACTCTAACGAATCGACGAAGTGATGATTTTTCATTGTAACAACAATTTGTGTCCGTTTTTATTTTCATTTGTACGGCAATTGCTCGATATTGTAAGAGACTTGAAGCTCATGTCGACAAATTTTTCTACCAGGGCAGGAGAGAATGAAAAGACCAAGAGTGCGAACAAATCTTTGAATTCCCCTCACCGGATGTATTGAAAAATTTTAATGGGTGGGAATAGCTGTCGTCGCCCGAGTGGAGTTGAACATTTGACGGGGGGCCGGATAAGTCAGGAATAATTGTAAGAAATGCAAGATCAGTGCAGGCCAAAAGCTCCAGGGGATGTGGGTCTCCTATCCCGCGACCTCCAGACTCCGGCCCCTGGCGACAAAAATTCATTTCGAATATTTATCACATTTTTTTGGACAATCGGTGAGGAGAATCAATGGGCAAAGATTTATCTCCGTATCGTTTTTTTACCTCTCGCTGCTTACCACTTTCCTTTCATTCTCTAAAGAGGACGACAAATACAATAATACGAATCATGGATAAAAGAATAATTATGTTTGTGGATACATGTAATTCTACTTACCAATAAATAAATGATGGAATACCCACGTTGGATGTTGAATTTTTTTTTAGAAAACATTAGAGAAGTCTGTGCGCTCTAGAGGCCGGTTTTACCGTTGGGTTTCCGGCAAAAACCCAGCTGGCGCACAACTCACGTAGTGATAGGGAATGGAGCCAGTGAGAATAATTTCCCCGCGCGGCAATACCCCCTGAGGAAATCTCTTACAAACAATAAATTAGTGACGATTTTTAATCTGTCATAGATGAAGATCTTTCCTTGAAAACTCTTCGAAAGGGCTAAATTCTAAAATTAATTTTAGTCTAGTTTTTTCATGTTTATTGCCATAAATTCTCGTCGGATAATAGACAAATACTTTTAAAATATGATAGAAAGGTTGCCAGACCTCAAACAGATGTACTTAAACTTAGATTCACCTGATAAAAAAATATTTTCTGCCTACATGGACGGAAAATGAGCATTCTAACCTCACTTCGCTGGGTTAAAAACGCTCACTTTCGTCCATTTTGGCAGAAAAATTGTATTCAACCCTCGGAAGGATAATCAGACAAGCATTCCTCACGTGCTTACAACCCTCGCCTAGGGCTCGGGTCGTAATTTTGCACGTGAGGACGACTTGTCTACTTTTCCTGCCTAGGTGAGAAATATACTATATTCACTTGGACATGAATTTGTCAACTTCTCATCCCTCCTGACGAACATTCAGTGGGTTCTGGGTGTCACTGTCACTAGAACATAAAAACGTATGAAGCTCATAACAACCTTGTAAAGTGTCTCCAATATAAAATTAATGAATTACTTCTTGTACATAAAAATGGGAGAACAATTGAAGAAAAAATGTTACCTGTCGTCGTCTGTTTTCCGAATGATTGTCGATCTCCCTGGAATGAAGTGAAGTTCAAATTCCCACTTACCATCATCCCATATCTTCTTTACCCGCAGATTACAACAATCGATAACGGTATTGGGAGCTAGAGAAGGATCGGCGAGGTCTCCGTCGGTGAAAATGACAGGCATCTCAACCCCCGAGGAATCGGTGACTATCAATTTCCGACGAGGTTTAATGTCCGTTGCCCCATAGAACCTCTCAAACTCCTCAAAGCGCTTCAAGATCGTAACGATGTCAACGAAGGTGTAGGGATGCTGCTTTTTCAGCTGCACCAGGTCATCCACTTCGACACTTCGGTCCCCTCTTTCACTAGGACCCCTTAAAATATTTATTTCGTCCTTCCGGTTATTCAAGTGAATCTCAAAATCACTAGCACACAATTTGGGCCTGCTCGGGGCCACCCTCTCGACAAGTCCAGTGGTCATACTCATCAATGAACCCACTCCAATGTCTCCAACGAGCTCACAAGGATTGGTAATTGTGCAGTGGATCTCTCCGATGTCACCTTCGCCAACGAAACAGATGTAGCTTGTGCCCAGCCTGTTCGTCAGGACTCCCGGGGTCTCTAGCCACTTCACTTCGAGCTCAAGATGTTCTCTGAAAAAATATCTTCAGACCAACCGCTAATTAATTTCTATTCAATTTCTCCCCCGACAACTGAGGCCAGCGTTGAATTTTTGGATTTACGTCAACTGATGACTTGAAAAAACGTTTGACCAGTTGGAAAAAATCGTTGATCGATTACTTTTTATGTACCTCTTACAATCGCCTGGATTCTGCTTCAATAGATCAGCTACTGTCATCCCCATCGCTGGAAGTTGGACAATATCAGGCATTACTTCGTTTATCTGAAGCGTCATCTGCTCAATCATCTCCGAGGGCTCTCGAGATGTTTCAGCAGTCGCTGCTGCCAGTTCTTCGTCAAAACGAACAACAGGTTTAACCTCCAAAATTTGTTCCTCCTTCATCTGCTTCAGCGGTGGTTCAACAGGTGTTACCACTGGCTCTTCATCCAGGGGAGGAGGTTTGACCTCCGAGGGCGGTTGAGGAGCCGCCTCTACCCTCTCCAGGAGCTTTATACCACTACATTTCCAAATATTAATCTGGAAATCATTGTCGCACAGTTTGGGGTGGGATTGATCGAGCGCCGTCACCACTGGCTTCTCTAGTTGCAGATAAACTCCCTCCTACAAGGACAATATTTTTTATGGATTAGTCTATTAAATCCATCGCAATATCTCGTTATAAGTAGTATAAAATTCCCGTTGAAACTCATTTTTATTATTCCAGTGGGAGTTTGAATGGAATTTATGGAATAATCCCAGAAAACAAATGTCAAAACTGATGATGTTCTTCTAGAATTGATGAAAGAGGCTGGTAACCTTGGGAATTACCTGGATAACCGGCGCGATTGTAGCATAATGCGGCTGAAAAACAGAACAACAAATCTCCCCAGTGTCATCACTCGCAATGAAACGAATAGACTGCTTGTCGGAGTTATTACTGCTCGGCATGATCAGCACCACTTGCACTTCGAGGCATATAGACCTCAGGCCTCTTTCCAATTCAACGATTTTCCTCATTGGCATCATCGTTGAGGAGGCTTGAGCAGCGGCAACAGCTGGAGGAGGATTCACCGCCTCCTGGCTTGGTGAAATCACTTTCTCCCTAGAATCCCCGATCTTTTTCGCCTCCACCTGCACTGGAGATTCTTCAGCACGAGCTGCCGACTTCTCTGGATTTTGCTTCAACATTTCCATGCGACTCTCTCTATAAACATTAATCTCGAAGTCATTTTCGCAGAACGTGGAGAAACTTGGGTTGACACGGTTCACTTTCACATTCTCTAATTTGACACAAACTCCTTCCTGCAACAATATAATGTTTAGTTATTAATTTACGCACAATGGAAGCTGAACTCTGAACAATTGAGGCTTTCAATCCAATGAAACTAAGGACAATCAGAGATCCTGGAGAATAACCTTAATCAAATCGCCGACGCTGCGGGAGTGTGGCTCGAAGATAGTGCAGCAGATTTCTCCAGTGCCATCAGTGCCAATAAACCGAAGATAATGTACGCCTGTCCCACTCATTACAACTCCTTCTGTCAGCATCGTCTGCACTTGTAATTCAATCCACTTGCAATGTGTCACGCAAGTGAGTTCACCGATTGTGCTCTTTTTCTTTGCCTCTACGCAGAGTCTCTTGGCTCGGGGTCCAGCTGGATGGGTCTTGATGATTGATCTAACTGAGACTTGAGGTCTGCGGGGATCGATGCTACAGATTTCTCCATTTTCTTTGTAAACCTCAACTTGGCAGCCTCGACTCAGTGATATATGATGTACTCCTGAAGTGTTTCTCGTCTTCTCGACGACTCCATTTATTATTTTGATGGTCTGCCCAACGTCGAGGACGTCTGACAGAGGTATTGCAACTTCCTCCCAGGCTATGGCCTTCATTGTTCCAGTTTTATCACCAATTGTGAAAGGAAGGTAGTGTCTTCCGCTAGCTGTTGTCATCTTTGAACCCCCTGGATGGATTGACAGAACCTCTACAGTCATCATTGGACTGAAAAATTAATCATTAAATTGGAATTGATTATTGGATTCCCACTAAGACTAATCAATTATGACAATCCAGTCTAATCAGCAGAAGAGAAAGACTTGTCTAGTTTTCCCTAATTTGTTTACAATTAATTTATCGTACCAGTTTCTCGGTCTGTTCAGATCCTTGATTTGAACAAGGTCCGAATCCTTCTGGAGGATCGAGTCCGCTTGAGCCTGATCACGATTTTTAACCAGGTTATTCCGGAGACTTAAAATATTAGGAGGGACATTAGAACAACCCTCATCTTTGAGATCACCCCATGAGCTTGCTATTGGATTATTCACCCCGTTGTTGCCATCCTCTGACCTCTGTCGTTTCGTTGACCTCTCCATTGCACATTCCTACCGATCAACAGCAATCACATCAAAGGTTACCTAGTGACAATAAAATCCGTGAATGTCATTTTATTTTGGGCCAGGACTCTCAGTTGTGGCCTTCTCGTGGAAGTAGCCTTTCGACATACCTATTAATTCTATTAATTAATTTTTAACTGCACTCTAGCCTTCCATACAGCTCTCGTTGTCTCCAGAAGCCGACAGGTCCAGACTTGCAACAACTGCGTATGCCGGCTGCGCTTCCCGAATACGAGTGTTCAAGTGGCGCAACTGAAAAAACCTGAAATCCCTAGACTTACAATGTGTTTGTCAACAGGGCGGCCTCCTGGAGGATGGTTAATCGACCCCAATCGACTCCAAAAGATCGTTGATGAAGGGGCATAGAGCTCGCCTGTCCTTACTCATTTGTATCTCCTGATGATAGAATAAAGGTATTGATACTGGTATTTATGAGGTGATAGCTGGTGGGATTCCCGGATAATTGTGAACATGAGGTTCTTTGTTGCATTCGGTGTACTGACCTTCAAATTCGGAGACGTTAACTCGCTGTGCACGGTAACAATTACACATATTTTGTATGTTGTTTTTAGTGTTGGAGATTATTACGAGCGAGATTGCTCACGCTTCTGGAAAGGTATGGACACAAAAAGTGAATAGCGGTGGCGCCTGAACTAAACTGAGACCCGCAGCTGTGAGTAAGGCAGGGTGGACAACTCAGTCGGGGCCCGTCGCCGTTTTTACCGACTGCCGATTGGACGCCCTCTCCTTTAGCGGTGAACTCCAGAAGCTACATGCGAGCGGCGGCT